>JAGPOY010000685.1:0-21397 GCA_018983105.1 Silene uniflora | reverse complement strand
CAACCCTACAATTTGTGTAACGATCGAAACGTGACCTTAAGGGTGATATTTAGGTAGCCACTAGCCAGATATAGCCGAACTGAATACGAATAACTACAAGTCTACAATTAAGGTATTACTGCATTAGATATATTAGGAGCTAAGGACCTCAAGTTCATATTGTATTCCATCTTCAAGCTACGGCGTAATGTTTGTGTTTCTGATTAAAAACAGCAGTTTCCAAAACATCGCTACCCCAAAGCGAAAATCGAAGCTCTGCGCCTAGAAATAGTCTAAAAGTAGAGATTACAAAGAGGGGCATATCACTAAATGCTCTTTGAAGGGCACTGTAAAGCCACGCCCGCGCGTCAAAAGAAAACCTATCCAGTCTAGCAGATATGGAGCAAAGGGAAAACAACCCAGGCAATAAAGTGAAATTTCGTAGTTGAAATACACTGCCAGGCGACATACTCGCCTCTTGATCTATAACCACAGGAGCAGCTTATCGACGAAATATCTTAAATAAATCAACATTATAATTATCCTATCCACCAGTATTCTACGACTTGTCTTAAAAGTAAAAAAAAAAAAAAACTCATTTCTAGCTCAGACAATAAAGAGACAGGAATTTTTGAGTATGCTTCAAAGGGGAACAGAGCGACATATTCTTTTGCTCCTCATGTTACAGAAAAATCGACAGGTATTCTTGATTACAGAAGCGCACGCCATTCATATAATATACTCTTTGTCTGATCAGGTTCTTTACTTTGTACAAAATTCCCCTACGAAAACGTAAAGAGCCTAGATAGAGGGAGTATTATCTAACAAAAACAAGGAAAAACTCCCAACTGATGTCTTTTACTCCAACAATCGAAACAGACTATTATCTACATTCTACGAATGGAGCGAAGTAAACTCTCACCAAATGAACTAAGGCCACGACATAACTACAACAACAATCACTAGAAAGAGCAACCAATTTCAAGTGAAATAGCCTCAATAGATGAAAAGTGAAAGCAAATAAGCAATAGAGCACAAATCAGGATATTAATCCTGCTCCTTTCGACCAAAAACTTCAAATTTAGTTCCAATTTCCAAATATTTACATTTGACCAATTCTATACACAAAATCTTTATAACCTGTATAGCTCACAAACAATGTGCATAACGAAAATAGAAAATGCATATAACGAAAGAATATCAACTACCTCAAAACCTCCATTTTGGAGATGAATACTCAATACACAACCCATATCCCCAATGTCCTCAAAGCTCCCAATTAGATGAACATCGTAACAAGAGTTCCCCTTGCGCCTTCGCCAGAGATACTAACACGTGAACTTGCCTCCCTAGCGAGAACCCAAATAAGCATTGTATAAAAAACATTATAACAAGATCCCTCTTTCGCCTTCGCCAGAGGTACTAATACGCGAATTTGCCTCCCTAGCAGGTACCCAAATAAGCATTGTATGAACAGCATAACAAGAGTCCCCCTAGCGCGCAAGAGGTAACTAATACGTGAACTTGCTTCCCTAGCAGGTACCCATATAAGCATTGCATCAACATTGTAACAAGAGTCCCCCTTGCGCTTTCGCCAAAGGTACTAATATGTAAACTTTCCTTCCTCACCCGTACCCAAACAACCAGCAACTACTAACTTGAACATAATTTTCCTCATGTCAAGTTCTAATCATCATTCATCCGATGAAACGGTCTTACAAATGAGACCAACTCACTAACCCAATACAACAAATGAGTACTACTTACATATTTAAGTTAGTCCAAACCCGAAACCGTCTCATACAAGACTAACTACAAAGTTTCAGCATTTCTCCACCGACACAAATATCCCAAATGACCAAATTATGAACAAAATTGATGAATCAATCAGGAAAATGGGTATTACATTCATTAGAATAAAAATCATTATTCTCAATCAAACCCTTAATAGACTGATAACTAACATAAAGCTCATCAGGGTCACTACCATTACCATGTTCATCAATCTCTAAAGTTTTCGGGTTTACGAAACACAAACAACAATTAAATTTACCAACTTTTGGAGGAATTGTATGAGATTGAGTATCAACAGAACAAGCCCTTGTATGATGATGATGAGTAAATCTTGAATATACTTTATGAAATGGAGATAAAACTAATTTCTTTGCTCTTTTGCAGCCATCAAATAAAACCCTTGATTTTTTCTTCTTTTTCTTTTCATAATCAAAATCACTATCTTCATCTTCTTCAATTTCACCCACTACATTAGCCTTAATTCTTCTGGACATATAATTCCCAGAAAAAAAGCCCTAATTAATATGGTGTGTTTTTTTGACCCTAAAATTGAAACCCAGATTCTATGATTTTTTTCAAAGGGGAATTTTGTTTAGTTTGAGGATGGAAGATTGTATGGTGGTATGGTTTGGGACCTGTAGATGTTTGGGGAGTGGGGCCGTGTTCAATTGTAACTGAATAACTTATCAAAGAGGGAGTAGTACCATTTCCCACGCTTATCTCCTACGCCTCGCACGCGTCACTTTTTTGTTTATACGTAAACTACTCACCCCTCACCTGTGATTATCACTCACTCGTTTTATTGATTATGTATTTATGTTTATGCCGTGGGGATATTGGTGTTCACACCATTTTTTGTGGTAGGTGATTACAATTATTGAAAAGGAATTAGATTAAAAATCAAAATGAAACACGAGCAAGATTATATTTTGTGGTAGGTGATTACGATTATTGGAGTTTAGAGAGGTATATTTATACATGACCATAAATATCTTAACCTATTTAAGTTTCGATGAGGATGAAGTTTTATGTAGTACCTAATTTCGACTCTTACAAGGTTATTATTGGAAATATTCTTTGGCTTGAGCTTAAAATCAAGTGAGTAAAAGTCTTGAAGATGGTATTCTTGGCTTGATCTTTTAAAAAAAAAAATTGGTTATAACTGATGTCTAATATCAAATGCAGTTTTTAGCAAATTTGGAGGGTGAATTGTCCTATTTTCCTTCACATGAACTGCTTATCAGATGCAGTTCAATTACAGGTGTGGTATTCGGCCAAACAAGGAGTGTTTTTGAGCAAATTGGCATCTATCTAATTACTTTTTTGATGCAGATCTGTATCAAAATTAAGACGAGTAATGAGTAAATTATCGCCAAAAAAGGTTATTTTGATGCTGTACTAATGACATGTATTCGGAACTTGTTAGCGTCAAAATTGATCGACTAATTTATCAAAGTAGAAGCTTACGAATCGAGAACAATACAATGACATTACAGTTATTCTAATTCATACATCAGCATTGTATTATTTGGCTACAATCACAGTTCGCCATTTAACTGCTACCCTTCCACATTTAACTGCATAAAGATGCTTTCACCATTGATTCAGCAGTAGCAACTTCCCAAGTCAATCTCAAAATGAATACGAAAGATGAATCAATTCGATTCACATGTGATTGAACTCGGGTCAAATCCAATAAAGAATAATGGTCACTGTTTCCTCACCGAAGGGAAAGGCCATATAGAATTTAATCCAACTAATCTGGGCAGCATCCAATATAGACGGAGCAAGAAGGCAGAGTAGGAGATACGCTCTCAGCAGTTTTTTTTCTTTTTTTTTTTCAACATCTGGCAGTGGCTGACATCTTCAATGCTGATATGATATGTCATTAAAGCTCCAATATTTTTGCGTAGTCATTATCAAATAATTTTATAGTTCAGGTTCAAGGAGATGTGCGAAAATATCAGTCTTCTGCCCGAAATTTGGAACAAAGAAACGCTGGTCTTGACATGAGTATTTACTTCTGCTTCTTCCCACCAGCTAAAATACGTTGGATCTGAAGGCCTCGACTGAAAGCTTGGTTGAATAGCAACCTTGTTTGGAATTCGGAGATAAAAGGGAACCAGGCCATTGTAGCCACTGGAGTAAATATTACAATCCCCATGATGTAGTCATAGCCTCTGGCCAGAGCTTTGACTGAGCTCCACATTTTTAAGCCCTTCACAAGCGGCTTACATGCTATTGTTATCTGTTCAGAGTTACTTTGTGAGATGCATGAAATATAACAAGAGTAATACTAAAGCAATAACAGAAATGTGCATTTAAACGTCGGCAGGTCAATTGGTAAACATAAAATCATGATTGTAAAACAGTGTGGTCGGTTCTAAATTCAATCATGTGTTTCATAGACTTTAGAACGCGGCAATGTTAAAACCTAGGAGAGTTTTACACTTACCGAGCTGGAATCCCGACTAAACAAGATGGTTTACACAAAAGAAAATTAAAAAAATACAATGTGGTTCACAGTGACTACGGTAATAAGAGTGCAAAAATGCAGAAAATGGAACTCATCAGGAAAAGGGGCGTTTTCTTGAGTTTGAAAATGTGCATTAGTACAGGAGTACACATCCAAACTCCAGTAAAAATCAAGAAGAAGATTTCCCATTCAAACATTCATCGCAAGTTCACGTGCATGATAGACTCCAACATCCCATGGAAAGGGCCAATGAATCAATCATGTCGCAGTTTTTTTAGGCATAGCTCTTAGATGATGACTAAAGTAGCTATGAGCCTATGGTCAGCATTTCAGGATTTTGATATTTATAATTTCACCCCGAGAGTTTTATAATCCATTTAGCACCATCTTAGTAATTAGTTCTCTTTACAACAGAAGTTTTATGTCAACAACATATATATTGCAAGTTGGAAAGATTAGGAGGGAGGGGAGAGAGAGAGTACCGATAAAAGAGCCCACCCTGTTGGCAAGAATGCCAATAAACACACGAATAGGTCTGCAACTGTCAGATTTAGAAATAAGAAGAAGATAACAAGAGTGACCACAAAACCAATGAAGAGGAAAAGCTTCAACAGTCTGAACATTAGCTGATAATCGGCGCTGAACCTCTTTCTACCCATGGACACAATCTGCAGTCATAACGCCGAACTCAAGGGATTAATACTTGGTAACAGATGAACTTATACGACATACAGAACTGCGTGTTTTGAGTTTCTACCTTCAGAATGATCACCACAGCAGCAATAACGAGCCATGACAAGGCGTAAACCTGAAAATTAACAGATAAAAAAAAAGCATTATATAATTTTAACTGAAGTTGTCAGATTGTAAATTCCATGTTGAAGAAACCATCAAGTTGAGGTCTATATGTGTTTGGAAGGTCAGATGAAGTCTCCACATTAACAGTCCGATAACAGCGCAGCTTAAAGGACATGCCATTTTCACTTCAAGTTTTCAGCAGACAACATACAGTAGATAGTAGATGTAGGAAATCTTCATCAAGTTATAACAGCATAGCACAAGAAGATCGGTGATATTTTTTAAGAGATTACAGTTTTGAATGATATCTGACTTCCCAATACCTAGGAGGATGGGAACTGGACATTTGAAAGATAAGTAAACAAAGCAAAAAAAAAAAAAAAAGTTTGTGAGGTTCCTCATACCATGATACTTGTATCTCCATTGGCGACATGCAAATGATATACCACGCCATATTGGTATAGAAAGAACCTCAGAGATAGAACAACTTCCCAGAACCTTCCAACAAAGCTCGTGTGTAGCAAATGCTCTTGCTCTTCATCCCACCATGACTCCCAACTTTTGGTTGCTGGGACACCAATACCACCACGACTGCTTATCCATTTTGTCCAGTCATCCCAATCATCAACAATTTTCTGCCATTCAAATCCAGAGGGATTGAACATGAAAGGAGCAAATAACCATGAAATGACAAGAAACCACATGGAGCCAGTGAGCAATATGTAGGCTGCTGAACCCGCAGCTGCTGTGCCATACAAGTGGTATACTATCAGAAGCATCATAAATTCAAGGCCTTTCGTGAAATGGCTTCTTGAGTAGAGTCGATAATTCTCAGCAAATTTCTCATGCCGAACAACAAATCCACGACCTGTAGCTCTGTATTTGGCTCCTCCATGTAAGATTGTCCGCCCATAGTAATGTACTTTTGTCCCGAGGGAGAAGGTGAAGAAAACAGCTGCTAGTTGCAGTTGCATGATAATCATTTCACCCAAAGCAGTTTTGAATCCCCTCTCTAGTCCTATTTCCATGATCATAGGCAAGGCCATGAGAAGTCCCATTTGGACTACAGACTCCGAAGCCATTGCTGCCTTCAAGGCAGTAGAACCCTTTGCCCTCGCAAATCTAACTATGGATTCTTCCAAACCACTCAAACAAAGGTAAAGTCTTCCGTACAAGAAAACATACGCAGTAAGGACGACCATCTGCCCAGTTAAAAGAAGATAGTTTAACAAAAGAACATTAATAAAAACAATACGGATAGAGCAGTCTAAAGGAAACTTCAAAATGTTCATCCATTCGTGATGACGGCAGATCTTTGATGAACAAGATTGCATCAGAAATGTATTCCTCCAAATTATTGCTAAAGGTGAATTGTTCAAGATGCAACAGATTTCACAAGTCCTACTCTTTATTTGAATCATGCTAATGTGGAAATCACCAAGGTGGCTTGTCAAATAGCAGTTTTAAAGTAACGCATTGAAGTTTATACTGTGTGAATAGTGCTTACCATGGCACTGATGTAGAACCCAACTGTTGTGAAGTAGCATGAAAGCATGCGGAAAAAATCGAAGCGATGGCCTAGTCTGTACACATCCCGACTCAGGGTCTGTTCTCCATTGCCACAAGCTACTTTTGCTTCAAACAACGAGATTTGGTTGAGACCAACATCTCGCCCCTTTCCAACTTGAATGTACTCATGGTGAGTAACATTTCCACGTCGTAATATAGAGTTAAATCCTACAGCATGAAGTAAATATGAGAGAGATTGGGTGTTACTCCTAAAGAGTCTACTTGCAATCTCAAATTACTAATAATTAGCTAGTGGAGTACAGTAAGAAGACTGACATAACGCATGGAACATGGGTATTGGGTAAATAGCACTAACAAAGACGGTGACTATTGAAGCAGAATGGACAATTAAATGATCATACCAGCAAAGATGTCCTCGCTTAAATTTATTCCACGTGATGCCTTGCTCATTCCACCACGGGTGATGTGGAATATTCTATCAAATACATCTGGGTGGCCATAGTGGAAACGGACCCTGGCATGTTAAATAATGTTGGACAGAATCAGAGACCAGAGCCAGCATCAAAATAAAGAAGGGTAAATGGTCCGGTGATCGACTTGACCTTAACTGTTCAATTTGTTATTGAATTACATATTCCCTTCCACAGATGGAAAATGGGTTAGCGCCATGGTGGTAATGAGCCATAGAGCCTCTCATGCGCCCCACCCCCCCAACAAATCTGCCACCCACTTGTTGGGGTTGCATGATGTATTTAAAAGGCTAAAACGCAGTACCACAAGGGCCTCTACCGTTCTCCGTTGCAAAAAGTTTACACTTGTGTGAATAATTCAATATCATATGACCCGAAAAAAAGTGATAAAGATTATACGTCTGTATGTTTCTTATCCTGGAACTTCTATAACCATTGTAATTGATTATGCATTTTGAAATTAAGTCCCATACTTTAAAGGCCTTGCAAGAACTCTTTGCCCAATAGTAACAAAGCTTGTCTCCTGATTTGACATAAACCAAGCCAAGGAAGAAACACTGCAGAAGGTTATAGTAATGTCATCATCTCACAAGTTGTCAAAGATTATCACATTAGCAGAAACACAGTTTCTAGAACTAATAGTTTACCTTCCTGTGAAAATATGCTCACGGACACCAAGAATAGTTGGTGGACGAACTCCATGGTCTTCATTAAATTCTTCCAAAAGGTTGCGCATTTTAAGAGCTTCTTCTAAGTAGTTATCCTGTGAGAAACTTAATTTTATGAGATTTCGAAAACTCAAAATCTGAATTATATATTCTACATATAAGATAACATATAACTATATAAGCACTGGCCTGGTTCATGTCTATGGCTTGAAGGGCTTCTCCCCTGGTGAAAACTATGGCATGGTTCTGGTTTTCGGGTTTCCCTTCCCCTATCTTTGCAGGGCCTGGCAACTTGATACGATAAATTTCCTATAAACAGAAAGAGGATCAGTTTCAATTGTGTGCTTTCTTGCAACTCAACATGCTGAATCCAACAAGGGGGTATTATTACCTGGTCAAGATTGTCAGCAGCTTTAACCAGTACAGAGTAATATACCTTCTGGACCTTCCCAGTACCTTCTCTTTCTTCAACTTCATCAACAAACGCCACACGCAAAGATGGATTACTGCCGAAGAAACATTTTTTAACGCATTAATACAGATTTAACTCATAATAGAGAGTCAGATAGTGTGCTCCTCCAACAGCTTAACGTACAACTGTACGTAATACTTACTTAAGCATCAAATTTAGAATGTCTGTTGCACGGCGATCTCCGCTTCGCTTCTGATTACCATAGTTCTGACATGTTGCAACATATGTGAATTTCATGTCAGCCACAGCTTCCAATTGTGCATAAAGGGATCTCTGACTTCTCTTTTCCTCTCCTACCGGGGCTGTGACTGCCTTATACCCCTCTAAGATCTCTGAAGCAAAAAAAGACAAAATTTATCCAAATGGTCACTTAATCAGAAAATCTACATATAATAAATATATTCAACAGATTTCAATATTACGATGACCAACCAGCATGTAACATGTAGATACTAGATAGTGAACCACAAAGAAATTCAAGAAATTCCATTTTTTGGCTTTTAACAGTGAACTATTTCTTTGAAGTTATTCTGTATCACATAGCATAGTCTCCCCCAGCCAACATATTGGAAAAAGAAGGCAGCCGAAAAGACTTAAAAAGAATTTTCAAACTTTCAGAAGGATATTGCTACTATATCAAAGTAGTAATAGCTTACACAAAAGAAAAGCCCTTCAGGTAGCCCCCAGTACGGCTCTCTATTTTAACATGAATTCTCATATAAACATATGATGTTACATCCACTAGTTTCATTTGAAGTATCAAACAGAATGAGGTATGAAAAGAAGCACTCCCTATTTTTATTGAATTAGCCCCTTTTGGTCCACTTTTCTTCACACAAATAGCGGGCCAATGAAGCTAATTCAATAAAATAGAGGGAGTATATTGTTAGTCTCCAGTTTCCTACCTTCTTCATTAGCCATGTCAAGAAAAGCCTGGAGTTTCAAAGCCCTTCGATAGTACATCATCCCTCGAACTACACGTTTTGCATAAGATATCAGTACGCTTTTGTAGTAATCATGATAAGCAAAAAGTTGCAGAACCCACCTGTTCTGCAGAGAGTCTGTCCTCTTAGGGAAACCCAATGGCGAAGCTGCAAAATGTTTTCCTCGCTTTCCCAAACCTCAGACTCTTTCTTGCAGTTCATTCTTTCCAAGAAGTTGTTCCACTCATCTAAAAAGAACAAGAGTAAACCTCAAAATGCTGCCAAAGGTACATTGGAAGTTTAATAGAATTTTAAATCAAAGTCTCAAAGATAGGAACCTGGAAAGATTTTTTGCAAGTAGTATATAATCGAAATTCCATCTTCATTTTCCATTTCAAGATCATTTCTGGAGTATAATGTCTCCTCGCTGTAGTAAGGAGTCAGGACACTGAAAAGTTCAAGAGCGAAAGAGGGTAAGAGCCCACCACAATAAGCAGTGGCAAATATTTTCCGTTACACTGAAGAGTTTAAGAAAATTATATTCCTAACATTTAACAGTAAGTGGAAAAAATGAACAGCAGTGATCCTATTGTACTATTATCCCTCACCTTTGAATTGCAGGCGTATGAATAACAGGTTTACTTACCTATACAACACCACTTCAATATGGCAAATATTGAGAATATTACGAAATAAAAACGTTTTACATAACTAATGAACTTATAAACCTGTATATGGTTTAGTTTACCACTATATTTCTCTACCCATCATTTTCAGGTTTCCATCATCATCCAGGGTGTTCACGATAGATTTACTTAAAATTAAAGGTCGCCATAGACAAGGTCACCTAGGGTTTGTTTGGATGAAGATATGGTGTTTTCCTTCCAAACTATATCCTACTTAAATGAATCCTAATTTGCCTTGGACGATGAAAAAAAAGATCCTTCCATTATTACGAACCCAAGTTAGAAACCAAACAAGGGAAACTGTCCCCCCTCTCTTTCCAAAGCCTCCATCCAAACAAATGGTTAGTACGCTAACCTACTCGGTTCTTAGGACAAATTGAACCACGTCCTATGGCTTGTAATCTGGTAAACGGTACAGAACTACAAATTGGGTATTAGTTACTTGAACTGAATACATATCAGTTCTGATCATCTACAGGAGACAGTCATAGGTTACAGTATTTCAACATTGAAGAAAAAAGATAGTCAAGATATTTTCTTCACTTTCCCAACTCCTAACATCTCTTTGTTTCTAGGAGGAAGCCCTCCTTTAACTATCTCTTTGTACACATTTTCCTGATAAGAAACCTTTATTTCAGAACTTTCACAAAGAAGAGAACCTCTCCTCTTAAGAAGTCATATATTCAACCATGTCCAAAAGCAACTAGAATGCTTGACAGGGGAACTGTAGATAGTTTGTAACTATGTGAGTGTTTCTGAATATCCTCCAAAATAATATTATGTCATGATAAGAATTATATTGAACTCTCAATGATGTATGAACTAGCTAATCAGCATCCATAAACACCTGAACAGCATGATGACAGAAATTAAAGCTGCCCAAGCATAGGTTGAACAATCCCAAAATAGTCTCACATGAATCTTGATAGACGATAGGAATCTTCAAGGGACAAAAATGAAAGGTAACAGAAACAGACCTAAATGAAAGCATCTTCCGAACTTTGGGAGCACGTGGCATATCCATAAATAATGAGTTCGTGAAAAATGATATCCTCCTTCGTGCTTCAAGGTTGGTAGGAATGTCCATGGCAGATTCCTTGACTGTCAAGAGTAGATAGAGACGTTGGATCTGGAAAAAGCAAATTCATATCATTTTTTATTCATTTGCATAAGAATCAATAATTTAATGCGCTTAAAAGGATTTAAACAATTTAACGACACCTGTTCTTCCCATTGCGGTGTAACCTTTGGTGGGAAAACTATAGAAGCAAAAAGTTGATTTCCGACCTTGCCACTGCTCCCTAGTTCCACCAATTCACTGTATGTACCAGTTAATTCTAGATTAGTCATACCGAAAAATTATATCAGTAGCCTATATGAGCTTTCAAAAAACATTGCTTATTGTGCACAACAAAAACAAGTACACGTACCGAATTTCATTCACCATCATGTCACGTGTAACAACTTCCAGCATGTCTTGCAATAGCAACACAACAGAGTCTCGTTTTGAAGAGTTTCCCTCTCTCTTGAATATGACATAATAGTTTGAGATTGACTAGAGCGGAAGAAATCTATGTATAGAAATATAAACATTATAATACAACTTAATACTCACCAGGTATCCTACCAGCTCCACAAACTTTTGGTAAAGAGTAGGTAAAGCACTCATTCTGAAATTTGCAAGAAGTGTATTCTTTGATATATTTGTCTCTACTTCTTTCACAATGTTGGAGATTATCCTGTAAAGATTCAACAAATATGAAAGACAAGCCTCTTAGAAACCTATTTAATCGATATTTCATAATTTCACTCCAAAGGTGTTATAAACTGTTATTGCTTACAACATAACATTACCAAGGGATCAAGGTGTTTATTTTGGGGATCTCGTTTCAAGCATCGGTAACAAGAAACAATTTTGTTGAATAACAATACTTGGGAACTGTAAAGAACTAATCCAGTTGAGTTGTGCTAGTGACGTGGAATAAAGAAGAAAAATGTAAACAAATATGCAACATAAAAATGATGGGTGGATATATTTCTGGCAAGTGATAAAAGATTGCATAAACGAAGCATTGTTTCTAGTTCATCAATTAAGGGTGTTAGCACAAATTTTACCTCTTCTCAGTTTCTCCAGCGATCATAATGTTTAGAATTTGCTTAAAGGATTCATAACATTCAATTACAGCACATTTCATGTATTCGTCGGAAGAAATTCGTTTCCAAAGATCAGAGTCCTTTGGACGAAACTGAACTGCCATATCCAATGCAATTGGTATCTGCGTAAACAGGAAGATAATTAACTCATGAAAAGTGATGTTCCACATATTCTGAAAGTTATCCTCAAATCCCAGAGGCTCAGACTACACACACCTTGCTTGCAAGCAAAAAGGGTGGCCATTGAATTATTTTCAAACTAGGATCTGAAGAATATGGTACAAGTAGTAGATCCATTTCCCTGAATGATGCGTGATCAGATTCAGTGACATTCAAAGAAGGAAAGTGAGAGCAATATATAGGTGAAGTTTATACACGCCTAACCTATCATTAACAAGGTCCTCCTCACGGAAACAGCATATAATTTCGTTCCACAGCTGTGCAAATCTAGCGGCTTCACTTCTCTTGCTAGCACTAGCCTAAAAGCATAAAGACATACCAGTACAATTAGTCTCAGTTTGGAACAACCTTCGACACTGATGAAATGGAAAATATGCTAGAACCTCAGCAAAGCGCTTTGCCAAAGAAAAGCCTCTTTTTCGTGACTTATCAGAAGGAACAAGGCAGTCATTGAAGGCACCAGGAAGCGACTGGAATCTTGATCTTAGCATCATAAGGGTTCTTATCTGTTGAGCATGAACAAAAAATAACGATCACAAGATTTAAAGGATTTTTTTTTTCAGAAAACACCGTTCAAATTATATTGTGACAAGGAGGCCTAATACGAAGTATAAAAGAAAATAACGTGAAGCCAGGCTTTTTAAAAGACAAAAAGGCGCGTGATTGAGGGAACCCAGAGTGCTAGCAATTCCTAAGTTTTTTCTTCACATTTTGGGGTCTCTAGAAAGTTCTTTTTATCAAATGACACGCACGAATAGAGCGTGTTAGTATGTCCTAAGAAAGGAAAATTGAAAGTAAAACAAAGCTCTGTACTGACTCGAAATTCCAGATAAATAAATTTGTTAAAAGATTAAGAACCATAAATTTCTTATAAATTACCTCCCCTAGGCGATCACAAGCTCCTATAAATCCACCATAAATTGTGGAGTATATAGAATACCAAATTTGTGTATCCATGAAATAAACCTGTATGGAAGTGGATGAGTGTTTTCAAAACAAAGTCCTGTGAACTGAAAACATAATAAGAAAGGGTGAAATTTTCAAGCAGACCAAATAAGCTGACACACCATGACAATTGGAGCCCAAAGTGAAGCGACTGCACCGTAATTGTTTTTAGCTGCATTACAAAGCCAAGCATTAATATAGGATAATGAAGTCTATTAGCAAGCCAACCGCCAAATAATCTCAAGAATGCAATTAAATGGACATTCGAATACCCTGTGGAAAAAATTCGTGCCACTGGTATTTAACTTTATTGATGGCCATTATGTCCTTTGTTGGCTTCACCAAGGGTCTTATCTGGGAAAAGTTGACATATTGATAAGTGAAAGATCACCAAACTTCCATATAAATATGTCCAGGAGCAAAAAGTTACCATTACAAAAAAGCTGAGTGCCAACTTTGATGCTAGCAATAGTATCCAAAACAAGGTATACCTGAAGCAAATTTGTACAGCATTTCAGGACACAATAAGAAAAGAAAAACAAGGTATGGAGCAAAAGTTGTTCAGTATTAGAGGACACAACTGAGGAAAATCAATTAGGCTCCTAAAGAATCTGCGTATCTCAGACTTACTTTATCAGAGAAAACTGGCTTTCATGCATACCTCGGCCCACATAAACCCTGGGCTGCATGAAAATAAAACGCTTTGCGTTAAACATGGCAGTGCAAAGTATTAAAGAAACAGAGCCAGCAAAAAGAATGCATGGCTTTCAATTTCATCAGAATATGGCAATGGACCCAGAGACTGCAGCTAAAGACATGTCATATGGAAATGGCCAGAAAGAATTCAGACTTTATTTTCTTTGCTTCTGATTGCTCTCCCTAATCAGTAATCATGATTCAAAAAGAGATGTGGGTTGGGCAGACATCTGCTTGTGGATGCACTACCTGGACCTAAACTAACCGGCACAAGACATTGAAAATTTCATGCTTTTCTTCTATATCCTTAGTTAAAAACCAAGCATAAAGATTAAAACTAACAAACCAAAGCTCAAATGCACCATTGTCATCCGTAATTCCGCAAACCTTTAAAACAATAAGACAAAGTGGAGCTTTTTAAACAGATAATAGAAAGCAGATCTACTGTGCAGCAGGGGTTTATTCAACCAATGCCATCAAACAAATGCATGACAAGCCAATTTACCAGATGCATACCTTTTATTTTGGGAAACAGTGTGTCAATTGCCACACCAAGTTAAGTGTAGAAGCTATTTACTTGCTACCATCAGAACTACAGCTTTAAAGTGTCGAAGCTATTACTTGCTACCATCCTACACAAATGTTAACTCGCCAACTTTTGTCCCTAAACATGTCGCATTTACTAGTAGAAATGCATGTTATTAATTCATCTTTGACCATTCTTATGTCATTGGTTTTTAGAATTTATATTCAAGAATAAGTGAGATCGTATCCAGACATGAGGTGTACCTGTGACCACCACATAAGAAACCTTATGATGAGCCAATCAGAGTTCTCAATAAAGCGCCGAAGCATTGGGAAAAGAAAAAAAGCTGCCGCCAGTATGTTAGGAAGAGAATACAATCCCACTGCCATAATATACAGAGCCGGAACCCCCTCCAGTTGCCCAAGAAATGATAGCACGTTTTGAAATTGCTTAGGCACCACATTGAATGAATGAGCATAACAGAGTGGAAGAAGTACAGCCCATGCAAAACTAACAATAATCTTCAGGACACTTCGCATGACATCTGTGAACACCCACCTACGCTGAGATGGAAAGTTGAGAACTACTTCCAGAATACCTAGAAGAGAAACAAAAATCCACTGAAAACCAGACCTATATCATATTAACAGAAACAGACAGAAATTAACAGAATTTGCACTGCAAAAAAACGACTTCAACTAGATAGGCCATTGGTTGAATCTCGGCGGAAGAGTGAAATGCTGTACGCGAAATGCTTGTCTGGTTGACTTTGGAAAGCTTTTAATTGAACCTTTGAGACAAGAGGTTTCTAAATTTAGTGACGCATAAATGCTCTAGGAACTAGGTTTTTTTACCCTGTCGTAATGTAGTTAAGCTTAAGACGTCTTCAAAAACATGTCCAAAATGTACAAACTAAAATTGTTGCGATAATATCTTCACAGAAGTATTCTTCTACGGAACCTACGAGTCTGTAGGTGTATGTCTATCTCAGGAAGTTCCTTCTTATTAAAGAGAAATAAAGTTATAAAAGAAGAAATCCAGACAACACAACTGAGAAGATTTAACAATCTTCAAGTGTTAGCCATAGTCAAGGACATACTCTGTAGTAGACCAAGAGCAGCTGCAGTGATAAATATACTTGAGACAGGATACAAGACATTCTTCTTGAAAATAGACAACAAGGGAGTTTCAATCCATGCAATAATCACCATTGCCTGCAACCACAGCTCTTTCTCTTGATATATATCCAGATTCGAAATTTAGACGTAAACAGCTTATGAACAAATTCTTTCAATGAAATGAACATGCCTGAAGAGCCAGTATATAGAAAGTCCACAGACGATCAAAACTTCGGAATATGTGCCAAAACGTCCGTGTCTCAATAAAATTTGATTTTCCTGTGCTTTTAGAAGTTGTCTGGGACACCTTTCTTCCCTGGATATCAAACATGTGGAACAATTTAAGTTTGAGCACATTTGTTGCGATGTCAACAGAATGACAATACCTTCACGATTTCGCATGTAGATTTAAAAAATTCTCCATCATCGCGCATCGGCCAACCTAATGAAAAACAATCTGATGACCTGAATAAAAAAAAGAACAAATATTATGTTGTAGGGTTACAAAAACACTTCAGCACTAAGAATGGTAATACAATGAGAACAAAGCATATATACAGACCAGAAATACTCATTCAGGTCATCATAGTTGCACCAAGCTGAGTAAGGAGCCTTCCCATTTTTGCTTCTCTGAGCTTCCTGGGATAGGATCACAGACATTATCACAGAACCATAATTGCAGTAACTCAATGATTGAATCATTTTAAGTATAAGTTACCTTCTCAATGACATGGTACAGAGGTGTGATGACCTTCCGAAGAAAAGATTCATCGTCCCCTCCATATGACGGCCTTATATTCTCTCCAGTTACAATGCTGACATTGCCGGCCAGCAACCCATGAAGTTCATATGCCATCTAAACAAGTGTCCAAGAATTTTTATTTTTTTTTATTATTTACGGAGTATATCCCTACAACATAGGATCTAGAGTAGATAGATATTCAATGCTTACGTTATGAAAAATGTAGCACAGGCATTCTGGCATAAAGCGAATATTTGCTGCTTCCCCCCAGATAAGAAGATAAAGGCCCATGTACAGAATTTTCCTCTGCTGGACGTCTTGTTCACTTTGAGGTAACCTATACAAAAAAACAAAGCTACATGAATCAGCATGCAGCAGCATAAAAACAAGTTGGCCAGAAACACAGGATCTACAAAAAATTTGAGTGTTCAAGCCTGGTACTAAGGAAATCAACACATGTATCACGACCTTAAGCTGTGCTTCCGTCCTAAAAATTTGCACCACGTTTTGTAGTTTTTGAAGAGCTTGTTCATAACAGCATCAATAGCTCGATCATCAAGCTGCACCCAAAAGTATTATTGAGAGAATTAGCAAGAACTAAGATTGAAATTATTAATGTAGTTGTGTAATGCAATCTTAGATGAAGTAGCACTAACAATTTAGAGAAAGAAACAGATTATGATCATACTTGAAAATCATGTAAAGCATAAAGAGCCACAGAAAGAAGTCCCAACCGTATTCATAGGCTCAGGTTTTGGATTCAGCCTTATATGAACATTGGCTAGAAGTATTATCAAATTCTCTCGCTGATTTCGAACATTGTCTCTCTGTATGATACAAAAATGTGAACTTGTAAAGTCAGTTTTCAAGTCTCAACCACGTTTTATCTAGTGTCACAAAGTTTTTCATAAGGGCCGAAACGCCCTCTCTAAACTGTAGAACTAAGAAGAGTAACCTGAAATCCAAACATAGCTCTCAACCAGTCAAAAAGATCCAATTCATTGGTCCTCTGCCGATGTTGCTCAAACGCAGGTGGCCAGGTTAAGCTGCGACAATTCCATAATGCAGATATGGCAGCCTTAACCTGGTAAATAACGTAAAATATAAACACAAATCGTATAATCAATCGCCCAAAATGAAGAGGATCACTCCAATTTTTAGCAATTGTACTACATATGTAGAGGGGAAAGGTCAATTAGGTCAAGATATCAGACAAATTAGTCAGCCGGGCCTCTTCCTGTAACCGTGTTGTCTATTTGAGTAATTGACAAACTGAAGGTACCTCTTCAAGCTGCATGATGGCTTGGGAAGCCCCAGCAGCATCCAGTGGAAGAATATTGTAAGGTGCATATATATTTTGCTTCTCTTCAACATCTCTTGCAGCAGCAATGATCTGAAAACACCCCAAATTAGTTGCATTTTAGCAAATTTGGCTCTACCAATTTAAACATTGAATTGAAAGGGAACCCACCTCAGGAGCAACTTCTTCAACTTTCTCGGTCTTGTTGACGGCACATAGTACTTCAAAGAGGACTCCGGCAGTTTGATACGCTTTCCCAAGTTGGGCTCTATCTGCCTGCTCACCTTGATCAAGAGCTCGAATGTATTGGGAATAGTAGTGCTGGTAGTAACTTTCGATTTCCCGGGCATCAGTCTTTTTGATACGATGGCTAAGACTCGAGGCATTGTCCTGATTCAAAGGATTTTTAGTAATTTTAAAAAGAAAAAGATGAGGAATAGATCGACATATTATCTAGTAACCGGGTGAATTACGAAATCTTCTCAAAATGCCAATCGCCCAATTGCCATATTTGCCACAACGAAGTCTTCCCTATCGTTCTCAAAATGCTTGCTTATAGAGCAGAAGTAGCCGCTTAATGAGATGAACAGTAAAACTATTCAAGCCTAAAAAACCCTTATTAAACGATTTCCGTAAGACCATCACCCACTTGGGTTAAGTCTGAACGATTTGGTTTTTTCCGTAAGACCATCACCACCCACTTGACTTCCGTTTTTGATCAACTCGTAAAGCCCTCAGTCACTCATACGTCATTACGTCACAATGTCACATGCTCACATCCCCCATATAGCAACGTCAAACATTCAAACCAAGGGTAAACGAAAAAAAGGCGCGAAATACTGAAAGAAGGGAAGAGAATAATTACCCGCTCCAAACGTTGCAACAAACTGGTCTTAAACTGCCTAACACCACGCCCAGTTGAGTTTTGATCCAATCTATGCGCCTTCTCAAATGCATAGAAACGACCTACCAAATTATATTAATCAATAATCGTACAAACAATTAATTTCCACATTGACTAGTCAATTAAAGTATCATACTCAAATTAGGGAAATTATCCACTCAAGTTAAAACGGATTTTCGATAAAAAGGAAGGAATTTAATGCTCATTGTAACTGATTAACTGAAAGAGAAAACAAATAGGAGTTAGGAGTACATACAGAGGTAAGCCACGCGAGGGCGCTCATGTTCGATTTCACTAGCAACACGGAGTATCGGTACTATAGAGTGGAGCGAGGAAGGGACTACTTCGTGATCGAACACATCCGTAGAAAAGTTAGTAATTGCCGTATTTCTTGATGGCCTCCTTGATAGCCCCGGTAGATGTGACGATTCCGGCGCCGCCATCCTTTCTCAAACTCCAACGCTTTCTGTTTTTTAGTTTCTCTCTCTTTCTCGCACTTCTTGTTAGAAATTTCACCTGATTCTGCAAAAATTAACTGAGTTGTTTACAATTAAGGAAAAAAATACAGAATTCTCCAATCGCAAAGTGTGTACGAATGCATTAAGCCATTAACTCGTGTTCATAATCGGAAACTCAAGATGAAAATATTTTTAATTATTAATGGCGCAGGTAAATCAGTAAATGAAGTAATTCAACATTCAACTCCGATTTTCATCGTTTTACACTCTAAAAACGCAGAAATTCAATCGAAACTTACATTGACAAGTAGTTCAGACCGAAAAAATGCAGAAAATCCAATTGCAACCTAGTTTACGCAAGTAATTCGGCATTCAACATCCGAAATACGTAGAAAATCAATTCGTAAACTAGTTTACGCAAGTAGTTTAGCATTCACTCAAAAATCATCGGAAATACTCAGGAAAATCAATCACGGCCTAAGCTTCGCAATTAACCTCAACGAAACGGAATTTACCGAATTACGAAAAATCGAAACCGTGAACATGCAGCTGAAGCGAAAACTCACTCGATGTATCGAACAATCGGAAATTTACATAATTTTGTTTTAAAGAGATCATCATTTTTCACTCAAAAAACATCAAAAAAGCGCCAAAAAATCAATCGCGACCAAAATTCCGCAAGTAACATCAACAAAACAGAGTTCATCAAAGTACGATCAATTCAAACGAACAACATGCAGCTGAAACGAGAATTCACTCGATCAAACGATCAAAACATCACATAATTCCGTATTAAAGCGGCTATCGAAAAGACGGAAAAAAGAATTACTAAGAGTTGTAAGGTGAGAAATTTACAGAGCAATGCAGCGAAGTTCCGCCATTGAAACGAATCGCGGGAGAGCAATAGCGTAGTGTATGTAGAGAGATAAGTGAGTTTAGAGATAGAAAGAGGAGGGGGAGTGAAATAAAAAGGTGAATGAACTGAAATAACGGAGAAGAGAGAGAAAGTGTTGATCCACTTCTGTTGGTTGTCCTAATAACTGACTGGTTTCTGAGAGTGAACAAGGGGGAGAGGGTGTAAGAATTTGTGGAAGTCCCGCTCTTTTTGCTCCTTTTTCTCTCTTTTTTTTCTTTTTTTGCTCCTAATAACCCATCTATCGTAATTGCCCCTCCCATTTCACCCCTCACTTGTACTGTATCAGAAAAAAGAAAAAGAAAACTCATCTCACGTCATCTCTTCAAACAACCCACAACCAACCACCTTATCAACAGCCGTTACCACAACCACTGACCTACCACCGCCACCCAGAACCGGCGACCTCATCCTTCCCCCTCGCATTGCTGGCGAACTTAGCCAAACTATCGCGCGTCCAGAACATCGTACACCACCAATACATGCACCGTCTGTCAGCCTTGCGTGGTTGCGTCGCCCATTCCTCCGTCATCCTCCTCTCAAGACTCAACAATCACGCCGCCAGTCAACAACCAATATCCAACCACCACCAAACCCTAATTAACCCAAGACCGCATAATACCCCGACGAACAATAAATTATTGAAATTAGGGGTAAAAAAACCAATTCGTTTAATGATTTACAATTAACAAGTTGAATATGTCATGTTCAAATTTTCATTCAATAATTCACGAAATTGAATTATTTGAGAAATTGATTTGTGTTTTTTCTTAGTCAAAGGGAGTAAAGGGTATCAAATGGAAAGTATGGTGTAAAATGTACTAAGGTGAGTAAAAAAAGTACTGCGAAGATAAATTACGATAAATAAATTCATTAATAGTATTTCTTTCCTTAAAAAAAATCACAAATTTTAATATACAATGATCCAACATAAAAAAAAAGAGACTCGTTTGCATTTTTTCAAATAAAGAAAGACTCGTTTTTCCGGGATTAGGACCGCACTTAACTTCTTCCTTTTCTCGAAAGTCATTAGAAGGAAACTTTCAAAGTGTTATAAGTGAGTACACGTTCAAGATCGAAAAATACATATAATGTTCAAGATCGAAAAATACATACTATATTGATAAAGAATTTAATGGAAAATTAGATTGCAAATGACTTATCATTAGTCTCACGAGAGAATTTTTCATAATTTGCGAATTTTTTTTTGGATTATTAACAATGTGTGTCTGGGCATATATTAGTGAAGTCGTTATTATATTATTTAAACAATTGACAAATTATTTAATTAAGTGTCAACAAAATAAAATTATTTGTGTAAAAGCGTCGATTATCTTTTGGTGAGAGTCTATGGCTCTCTGCTATGTATGTGTCTATTACCCATAATAGTACGTTCGCATTAAGTCAAACTCTCAAGGATCTACTCTTGGCTCCTTCTCCAATAACCTCGTATTATTGTATTTGGTGGACAATTATTATAAAAATGTTCTTCCATTTTACACCATCGATGTAGGACATGAGTTTGCACTCCCAAAGAATATATATCTTCCTCTCAAACTAAGGACCATCATCTTAATTAACTCGGACGTTGGCCGCCTTCCAGAACTCCCCACACCGCGTAACCACAAATTTATAGGAACCCCAAGCATCGCCCAATCTTAATAA
>JAGPOY010000684.1:3319-23660 GCA_018983105.1 Silene uniflora | reverse complement strand
GTAATTCAATAATAATATCTAAAAACTACCAATTGTCCTCTGCACCCTTCTTACTTCTTAGGGCTTGCCTGGAATCCATAGAAAAATCCGGGGGTAAATTTTAATTGGGTGATAATTACTGGCACTACAAGAGAATGATGAATTAGCAACTAATTTAGCAATTGGCTAACATTTAGTTGCTAAATATATAATTTGGCGACTAATGTTGAGACGGAAAATATATTAGTGTCTACTTTAGAGACCAAACTAAAATGGTAGCTACTTATGTCTCTATTGTAGAGACTACATAAAGTAGGTAGCGAATTTAGTATCTAATTTAAGTTTTTAAATACGGAAATTTGTCAGTAGCTAAACACGTAGTTATTATAGAGACAAAACAAAGTGAGTAGTAAATTTAGTATCTAATTTAATTTTTCAGCTACGGAAATACGTTGGTAGCTAAAGGTATAGAGACAAAACAAAGTGAGTAGCAAATTTAAGTTTTCAGCTACAGAAATATGTTGGTAGCTAAAGCTAATTTTTATTATCATGTATTATATTTTACATAAAATGTATGCCAATGTGAAATAAACTTTTAAATTATTATTATAATCTATTTATATTAATATTAACTATTATTAAAAAAAATGTACCTTATAACACAACAATAAGTCTTGCTTGTGACGGGTCACCATTTGTGACGGATATTTTGTGAGATAAAATGGATACAAAATGAGTTAGTGGAAAAAGGGGACCACATAAATAGTGTTGCAGAGAGAGAAAAAGTGGTTACTTTGTGAGATAAAATGGTATCCGTCTTCTCCTTGTGACGGATATGTCATGTCTTCAAGGAGAATTTGTGATAACACAAAGACGTACAATGACATTAAGTAGATATTCATTACCCAAATAGTCATTAATCCTCCTCTGCCTCAATGGTTTGGATGTCAGTTACAGAGTTGGAGGTCATGGGTTCGATTCCTCTCAACAACAAAAATTACTATTCTCTCTACGTACGAGAGGTGGTGCATGGACATACATGCATGTTCGGCGAGCGGCGGTCCAACGTGCCATGACGCACGTCGAGTGTGGGGGGCCTAGCTAGGGTGTCGTGGCATATAGGGCCCACACTTATTTTGTCCTAGCCTATTTAGATACTAACACGTTGGTCGCTAATTTAGAAACAGCTAAAGTTGGTCTCTAAGTCCGTCCCTAATTTAGATACTATACAATTTGTGGTCTCTAATGGAGCTACCTCAACTTTGGTCTCTATTACTGTCGCAAAAGTAGCTAATTCCGTAGCAAATTTAGCGACAAGGCTTTTAGCTACGGACGATATTCCATTTCAAATTCCGTCTCTATTGTAATTAGCTACCGAAATCAAGTGGTTTGCTACTGAAATATCGATAGCTAATTGGCTTTCACCTTGTAGTGTGGGGAAGTTAATTACTTGGGTAATGAGTTCATGGATGATTGGTTTGGCATATGAGGGTAATGATTATTGAGTAGATCTTTTACTCCCTTAATCATTACCTATGGGGGAGGGTGGGTAATGTATTACCCTTTCACGGGGGTAATAGATTCAGGGGGTGAATAATTACTCTCATGTCAAACATGGAAAATGCATCTTACTTATCACTCCCCTATTCATTCCCCTCCTTTTACTCTCAATCCAAGCAAGCCCTTAGTCTATATGTTGAAAGTAAAGGTAAATAAATAACCGGAATGGATGGCATACAAGTCAATATAAGTAAGTTACAATTACAAAGTATATACTACGTATGAAATACTCCCTCCATCCCAGTTATTTGTTTACTTTTTCCATTTTAGGTATCTCATTCATTTGTTTACCTTTCTATATTAGGAGAGTTTTTTATGTGTGATTTGATAATCTATACCCATCACTAAGACACTATCCACAAATGGTCTCCTTCCATCTCCTTAAAGCATCCATAGTGGTAAGCAATACACATATGTAACTTGCCGCCTTGCCATGTCAAATTATCAAGCTACTTACTTCTCCAATGGTAATTAAGCAACAAACATATGTAGCTTAAGTGATCCCATATCACCTCAAACATTCAACAGAAAACCAGCAAATTAATTTCAAGTAAGTAGCTTGGTAGAGCAGATGTTGCTAGAAAGCGGGTTTGATTTTACTTGCTCTAATGTTAAGCAAGTCCTTATAATCAACCATTGGAGTTGCTCTTAGTATTGTAACAAAATCAAAGGTAAACAAATGATCAAAACGAAAAGAGTACTAGTCAACGTAAATAAGTTACAATTACAAACTTACAATTACATAAAAAAGGGACTTTTTTATGATAGATTATAAGTTGAAATTACAACAATACATAAACATATACTTCCTCCTATTCGGAATAACTGTCTCATTTGTTAAATACATGAGTGAAGTATTTTAATAAAATGGGACAGTTATTCCGAATAGGAGGGAGTATAATTTGTTATTCTCCGCATGATTCTAGAAGGTCTTAGTACCTAATATTTGTGGTAATAAACATATAAAAGATATTTTCTAGTAGCTTTTAGTCTAATGCAACATCTAGGGAAATTGTGGATGACCGGCCTATTTCTTCATTATTCACTATTACGAGTATTTGTCGTAAAAAAAGAGCTTGAGAACTGATCTTGCTAACTTATTTGCCATGCAAAGATTAAAATTCCACATGAGAATTCTATATTTTACTCCGTACTCCGTAGATATATATCGAGGCTGTCGATCGGTTGATCAAAAAGTTGAAAAAGCAATTTTAACTCTCTGAATAAATATACAAGTCTTCACTTTCACTTAAAACCCGGTGAAGGATTTAAATCACTCACGTAGATTATGAAAGTGAATAAATAAATGAGACGGGTAATAAATATCACTAAAAAGTTTTAAATTGGTCACCAACACCCTAACACAAGTCTTCGAGATTAGGTAAACACGTACTCCCTCTGTTTCAGTGAATAGTTTATATTTACTTTATTTGTGAGCGGAAAATAAAACAAATGTAAAGTATTGACTAGTTAGACTGAATGAAGTGCGTCCTAATTATTAATTAATCGGGCAAATTACCTAAGAGATTAGGCTTCAATAATTTGAGTCATGCGGGTATATATGGACGACCTAGGTCGTAGCTTTACAAACAACTATCAAAGGTGGGTCGTCTCTCATGCCCCATGCATGGCGGCTAAATCCTTTAAAATAAGGCATGGTAATAACTAATAATTTGGTGATTCAAACGTGTTATGTATTACACACAGTTGTGATTCTTCTAAGCTAAAACATACCATAGTACTCCGTAACTTTTACTCCCTCCGTCTCAGTCAATAGTTTACATTTTCTTTATCCCCTTCACAAAATAAAACAAGTTTAAACAATGCAGTGGGATAGACGAAGTATGATCGATTCAAGATTAGATATTATGAAAGTACCATCATACTTGAGATATATATATATACACTCTTCAATCTTCATATCAGTCATAAATCATCTTAAACCAAGTTAAGTTGATATAATTAACAATTCTTATTTGTGACGGACATTTTTTGTAACAAGCTTGTGACCTTTCACAAGCTGTAAGTGGGAGAGAGTTTGTGAGAGGTCAGGACTTGTGACGGTTGCTAATTAATACTGATATATAATAAGATGAAAACAAGATTCCTAAGTTGCATGTAGTAGACGACACAAATGAGCATACGAATGGAATAATAGAAGTAATATGGAGGAGAGGTCAATTAAAGGGAAAAGACACAAATAACAACCAATTAAAGTACACAAATTCTTATTTCAAACGGACCAATTTGGTCTTAAGTAATAAGACGGGATTTTGTCACCATTTTACATTAAAATGTTACCACTGTTGAAAAACAAGTTTTACAGCTTATGGTAACTTGTTTTTCAATAGTGGTAACATTTAACTGTAAAATGGTGACAAAATCCCGTCTTATTACTTAAGACCAAAATGGCCCGTCTTAAGCAAGACTAACTGATTAAAGTATGATTGAGTTGTCAATTTAGTAAAATGGTAGTTCACGAGGGTGTCTTGAGCAGGCCATACCCATCTAACATGTCGTATGATACATCACCTTAACTTTAAGTGTTCTTCATTTTGATTTCTCAGTCCCACTTCTCTTCTTCATTCAATCATTCACGTCTTGAGACGAACCATCTCAAGTTATAGAATAAAACCGTCTCACACAGTATAGAATACCCTTCAAATTACTTAGTACGGTGTACAATGGTCTTTCATAATAGTGTAGTTACTAGTACTCTAGTTCATTTCACCATTCTTCAATAGCACAATTGCACAAACAATAGGGTCATCGAGAAACAACCATTCGACAAAGTTTTTAACGTTTTAATCCGATTGTGTAGTGTGTACTATGAATCTATGCAGGATCGAGAAAACATTATAAAAAGCTAGCGAAAATATGAAATCTTTGTTACTGGACGAGATTCATGACTATCAGAATGAGTTGTAATTGTCAAGATCAACTCGGTAATTTGTCGACAACTTTTAAACCATATACGCTTTCTGTTTAGACGGCTAAGTAATCTGAGATGTCAAAGCTATACAATACTTCAACCAAGCTCAGTTCAGTTCAGCTCCATTCATACTTTCAATCAATTTTATGTTTCATGTCCCAGCATGTATTATTGTATAACGATAGCGTTTAAATTCCACCTGAAAGAGCCACCTTCGGCAACCTTGTCATAAGGAATCGAGATTCCTAAAACCAAGAGCCTATTTCGTCCTTCCATCGGTTCGCTTGGTATGACTATAACTACCAAGTATACAAGTATTGGAATTCTTCAGAATGCACGACATTTTTTCTATGGTAAGAGGATAGCAAAAAGTGTACTTGGTACATGATTCATCTCCAGAAGCAGTACCGTTAATTGTGAAGGACGCGTCAAGGCGAATGTCTCAAAGACAAATGTACATGTGAATACAAATTTGAGGCTTCAATGGAAGGGATGCAATTTGCATCGAATTCTACGAATAAACAATATATGGTATATAAATCATTGATCTTGGAGGAAAGATTGCGACCTACTTTTGTTAT
This sequence comes from Silene uniflora, assembly GCA_018983105.1. Lineage (NCBI taxonomy): Eukaryota > Viridiplantae > Streptophyta > Magnoliopsida > Caryophyllales > Caryophyllaceae > Silene > Silene uniflora. The sequence continues at coordinate 18,608 of JAGPOY010000684.1, read as the reverse complement.
AGGGTGAATGAGAGAAGACGACTAGAGTGTCACGGGCACACAAAGTCCGTCGTAGCTCAACTCCACATCAAGTCCCTCTGTGTCCTTTAATTTTGAGAGGTACTCGCTAACTTCTTCGTGATCCATAAGATGCATCATTCCTTTAAATTAGGGACAGGTCAAAGAAAAGAAACAAGGACAGTCAGCATCGAACATACATCACAATCTTTCGCCTTCTATAAACTTGATTATGAGACCAAATGCGGATAACAGAATTGATGAACGAAATGAGTCTAAACTAATCTGTCATGGGACATAGACAAGCTACATGTAGACCTATCAAATCGGAACAGGTAGTTGGCATTTGGGTAGCGTAATATGGGTCGGGAAAAAATGGATTTGGTATTTCAGGTTAATACACGAGCTGTGAGGCAGAATATGCCTCAAATTACATTACCACCTATGTTACTCGGACACGGATACGAAGTATCGTATCCGATACGTATCGGGGTGTCCGACACGTGATTTTGAATTTTAGTGGATACGGGAATACGGTCAAAGGAGTATTTTGACTATTTTATAGATACGGATACGATACGTCTTATTATATATTTTTTCATAAATTGAGAAATATACTACTTTAAATGGTATATATTTTCTGTTTTTTTTTATTAAGTGCTACAAGACACTATCAAAAAGTGAGAAAATAAGTGTTAAAATATTGTTCACTTTACAAGTGTCACCTTCTCACACACACACCTCTTTTTATAAAATTAAAACCCTAAATTGTTAACTAGCCGCAATGCTCGCTCATCTACTCACTTACTCAGTACTTTTATACTTTCTCTCTCTTTCTTCTTTTCTTTTCTTTTCCTTTCTCCCTCCTACTGACTACGATATCTCCCTTCTCCTCTTCATGAGGTCTTCTCCTTCTCCTAAAGTGCTTCACACATGCAATAAAAGGTAAGTTTTTTCATTCATTTTTGCCGTACTCGAATCGTGTCTGATTTCAGCGTGTCAGATACGTGTCCCGTGTCGTATTCCGTGTCGTGTCGTGTCGACACGGAATACGCCGGAGATGTGACGTGTCCGAGTAACAGAGATTACCACACCTTTTTCTTTACCTTTCTCAATGAAAAATAAATATAAATATGATATTAACATTTATGAATTATGACATGTCTCAAATTTATAAATTATATAAAATCAAATTTCAAAATTTATACTTTAAATAATTATGCATACCTTTATCCAACAATCAAGACCCCCCTAAACCCCAACCCTAATTTGCGGGTCATTTCAGATTCGCGTCATGAAACGAGAGATTTACAACTTCATGACTAAAAGTGGATTGGATTAGGGTTACCGGCAAGATCATATTTTGACAAGTCTGACTGCATGCCCACATGGCCACATTCGTGAAATTATGACAGGCGAAGCATATAGATTAAGACAAACCTGTGAAAAGTGTCCTCTTTGGTTGGATTTTTCGTACTTCGTCTAATGCCTGAGGAAAGCATTGGTCAATAAAATATTGAGCAGTTATTAGACCACAAAGATGGAACAAGAAGTAAAAAGATCATACCCTCGGAAGCCCAAAATGGGTCGAAGAAGATCGGTCTGGCCTCAGAGCATCCTGGCGAAATCAACAACACTTGTTAGAATCCTAATGACATGAATTAGAAACCACTGTTAAAGTAACACAGAATATTTGGGAAGATACAGTACTATAATTAGCAGTTCACAGTTCTTCATAAGCGGGTAAGTTTCGTCTGGGATATCACTCACGTCACTGCGAGCAATAAGATACATTGATTGATTAATACCTATGAAAATATTTCAGTAGTACAACTATAAGTGACACCACATGGCATAGTAGCTGCCTGGAATACCTTATGTAACAAACGTTGCCAAAACGAAAACCCAGTGAACGGTAGCCTTTACCATGCCACACAGGCAAAGGGGTAATCTGCAACAACCAGGAAATGTAAAGAAATCTATCATCAACAACTACGGTAGGTTACAAATCAAATGATCAGCCTTTTTTTCGAGTGAATGTATCTGCTATGATTGCTATGGGCTATACAAACCTTTAAATCATGCACGACAAAAGGTTCTTCACGGATAATTTTGAACTGCAACTCAGATACAGCAGCACCAGGTATAACTACACTCGTATCAACCAAATAGTAATGGGTCTTCTTCATTACCTGAGAGTATTTTAGTAGCTGTCAGCGTCTTCTCACGCAGGAAATAGAGCAATTGATGTAAATATTGCATTGTAGTTACCAGCTAAGACAAGGCAAAAGTATTTAAAGCTTTTAAGCTACGTGACTCAGACACAACTGTAAGCCTTGGATATGGGTGTGTGCCGGAGTTCCCAACACAAACTATTTTGTGAAAATTATTTATGTTAGTGATCTAAAACGAAGTGTCTTGTCTGGAGTAACATAGCTTTTAAAGAAAGAGATTTTCATACTTTACAACCAGATAAACTTCGTATGAATTCTTCTGCGTTTTATAATGAGCATTCCTTAGATGCCCTCTATATGGTAAATTGGTGACGGTATGAAATCCACAATACTAACACATCAACTGACCTTATTCCTCCCTCTCGTCATTTCCCAAAATCCAGTGTAAATTCATTTATCAACAACAATCTCTAAACGCAACATAAACTATAAACTCAAAAAAAATGACACATGCAGAATCGACCTCAAAATCACGCTCTGCAACATAGATTGGTATGGAGGGCTGAACATTGTTTGTCCAATCTCGAAGATCATCAAGACCTAAACAATAGTCAAATACAGGAGGATTAGGCAAGCGATCATAAGTGTAATAAGACTGGTTGAATCTATGAAAAGTCAATCTTAAGAGTATTTATGTCAAAGACCTCCAATAGCATCAGCATGTGAATGAGTAATAACAACCGCATCAAGTGTTCTTATCCTGGCAGAAATTTAACTAGTCATGAAAAGGCAAGAAGACAATGAAATATACATGAATAATAAAAACTTATTACAAGACAACCATGTACATATTAGGAATTTAGGATGCAACGTATTGTTTCAGGGTTTAATTAATTTATTTTCTTCTGTTTAACAGATTTCAAAATGATACGAGTATCGACTTATTGATCTTTGATCCAAACCTATACCAAATTGTACGCAAAAACCACTATAATGCATAAACTACTGTCACTTCTCTATTCTAGCCCAAAGACATAATCTATTAAACAAGAAGATATGAGAAAGTGTATATGGTGACTCGGTGAAAAGTCAGTCTGTAATTATAGTCTATAGATCCTTGGTAGCTTTACCTTACACAGTTACTACATTTTGACAGAAATAACAGCGTCATTCATCCACGACCTCAAGCCAAATGGAATGTGATAGAGATACCTTAACAAGAGTTTTCAAGTAAAATGTCGAAGCGGTGCTCTTTTTGCTAACTAGTAATAGGAGTAACAATTAAGATAGGCAGATAATTACCCGTAAGTAGGAAACCAACGGATAGCACTGTGGTAGAAAAATCTGCATAATATTAAAACAAATGCAATGAGTATAACAGAATATAGAAGAACTTAAGTGATGTTACAGTCATGAAGAAAATTTAAAAGGGTGGAGAAAAGAAATTGGTTGGAAGTTAGTGAATCCTGCATACTTGCAAAACTTTTTGGAATTAAGAGACACATAAACCAACAATTGAATCTTGTGATCGTGAGTCGTGACATACATGTGAGATGAACATGACATACGGGATAATTTTGTGGTGGTTGAGATCTCAAAAAGGAGACAGTTTGATATGTTGCGGATCAGGTAAAGCTTCCACATATGAGTGAAACAATGCCATACTGGATGACCTTCTTATTTCAAAATAGCATGGCAGATTATACGTAGTGAACACCCAGATAACAGGTTCTAAGGATCAGAACATTAATATTTTTTACTTGGGATAAATTATCCATGTTATTTAAACCCAAAAGGTAAAGAAATTACCAGGAACAAGCCACCTCGACTCTATATGGAAGTGTCACATTTAAAGAATGTTTGGAATATTAGATTAGGAGACAACCACTTAATCTAGGTACCTAGGCATAAAACCAAGTTATCTAAGTAACGAATAAGTACATACCAACTCACTTTCCTTCATAACCCCCACCCCCCCTTCTCCAATGTTGGCTAAAGTTCACCGTTCTGTTCTCTACTTCTCTGAGTACCAAGTTATAAAGCCAATATTTTTCTGACATGAAACTTACTTTCCAGCATCTATAAGAATGTTGCGCATCCCAGAAGATCCAGGGAAGCGTACTAAGAGGCTTGTGTTGAGTCTCTTGTTCTTGCTACCTGGCTGATTGGCCTTCTCGCACACCTAGAAGAATATTACACCTCATCGTCATTCTTTGAAGATTAATGAAATTGATGAATAAAAATTCACTACAGTATTCTAAAAAAACACAGAGTTCATACTCGACAAGTCTTGGCAGGATTAGTCAGGCAGCTCACACGCGGAATGCCCTCGCTTGTTCCGGTTCCCACAAATATGATTTCTGACTTTTCTGTAGTAGGTGTCACATAGCTGTTGGTAGTAGGTTCTGCAGTTTAACGAATAATTTACTTTTGTGAGATCTTCCGCACTTCACAAATGCCATTCAGTAAATAATATGGAGTAACTCAAAGTCATAGGACCATTCCAGTATTACACAAAAGAAAGACTCACTACAAGCCACCAAACGATTCACTAAATGAAAATGATTTTTGCCACCAGTAAGATAATCATTAACATTAAGAAAACAGTTGAGAGCTAAAAGGGTCACATTTCTCATTAAAAACACTACTAAATTTATAAAGGCCGCTTTAACTCCTGAGGAAAGTCTTATTACAACTAGAAGCAACACGCACACATATCACTAATGCTGCACATCACTGAGATGTCATTTACGAATTACTTTTTATCGTTAATTTATGAACTTACCAGGTTTATCAAATAAACTTAATGTCCATCAGATGCATCACATGAGAGTTACAGACTGACAGCAGAAGCTAGCTACTGACTAAAGTCAATAAATAATTTCTTGAACATTTCTCATCCAAAACTTTCAATAAAATTTCATCTTTCATTTGCATTAAATCAGATAACTCGCTCACAGACTACCAATATTCTAACTTTCAACCCTAAGATTATCATTAAAAGAGAAAAGTTCAACTACAAGTCTTTGAGTTGCCTTTTCCTTAGTCTGACCTTTTACACATACATGAATCACAGTTATTAAATACCACTCCATCCAACTTAATAGCCTACTCCTTGGAGCACCCAACTTAGTCTAGTGCTCCTGTGAGAATGTCTCGATATCCAAAATAAGGACGAACAAATTTCCAACTTAAAAAACTACCTCGTAGAACTTACGGAAACAACTCGAAAGTGGGCACTAATGTGTCTCTCGTACTCGTCCATCTTCATGCAAAACATTATTCGCAGACAATATTGTTGTCATATAACTCAAAATGAGGTGAATAACGTCATTCACAAATTCTCCTGATTAATTTTCACAAATTCTCCCTGATTAATTTTCACAAATTCTCCTACAACCATTCTCCCATTCATACATGATTGATCAGTAAAACTAACAGTTGATCTATAACGTCATTCCCCAAACCATTTGAATTCTCGTGTGTTAATTAATAAAAGATGTTCTACCAGGATTTCCCTAGGCTACTACTGGGTCAGTCTTGCATCATAACTATGCATCACAACTATTTTTTTCATTTCCTAGGGTGCGCATTAGTAGAACCAGGATGGACAAGCAAATTAGTCATATGATAGGCAAATTCATATTTTTATACCCTTGATTATAATTGGCAATAGGAAATGTAGCTCCTAGGTCTTATAGTGATCATCAACTCTCACTTTCGAAGTGAAACACTCACACGTGACCCCTTACATGGTTAAAACTTAGAACTCTTCTTCACACTCATATGTCACACTTTTCGCTTCATTTGGTCATGGCCTAGTTTCAACTCATCTTTCAGGACACGGCGAAGATGATGAAATCACAAAGCCACTAACTAAACAGTCTAATCCCTTAACTTCTGATAATGTTATGTCAATTCCTAATCGCGAACTCTGATATCATGTCAAATTGCTACATACCATCCTAAAACCAACTGACAATAAGAGTAGCTCCTACGCCTTATGAAATGATCGATTCTTCCCTCTCTTCGATGTGGACTCTCACATACGACACGTAAATAGATTCGAGCTCTTCTTTACACCATTTAACATCAATGTATTGATCCTTTATCGACTAAAACTCTCACATAACCAACAGCCATCATACATTATTCCCAAATTTTCAAAGTCCAACTTCTTGGAATACCTAAGATTAACTTACATGGGTGCCACTGCCAAACTACCAATAACTACATAAGTCTGTAATTCACACCCACTGGCCACTCCGTCCCAATCATTTGTTTACCTTTTTTTATTCTCTCTGACGGGTATTTAATCAAACGTAAACAAATGATAACGACGGAAGTATAAAACATAAAGGCATTCATATCAGTAACTAATTTCAACAACTAATAAAAAGATGAAAACAACATCAAAATTACAAGAACAGGATAAATTAAGACTTACCAGAATGAAGAGAAGCATAAAGTTTAGGTCTGAAAGTAGAAAAAGAAACCCCATTTCTGGAAAATGAAATAGGGAAGGCAGAAGATAAAGAAAGTTTGAATCTTTGATCTGCAAATCTGCTTATACATTGATAATAAGGTATTGGTCTAACTGTACCCAGAAATGCCACCATTTTTTTTTCCAAATTTTTAGTTTATGATTAATATAATTAAGCTTTCAATTACAATAAAATACTTTGGATTGAATATTGATCAAATGAATAAATATTGCTTGAAGAAAGAGCAAAACAGAAAGAAAAAAGAGAGGAGCTCTTTTTCCTTTAGTATGGCTGAAGTTGTGGAGTCCGAGTTATTGGGAGATAGATACTCGTCGTCGGTTCTTTACCAAAAATTCTTGTGTACTCCCTACACCGAAAATAATCTATCTCCCTACATCGAAAACAATTCACCAAATAAAATATTATAAAGACTTAGGAATTTAGGTGTAAGGAGTATGGACTTATGGTGCTCTCGGAGGACACAATAATTTTTCGTTCTTTACAAGTACTCCCTTGCTCCTAGACCTCGCAGATGGATCATTCGGGTAGGTTAGGGTCAGATCGTCTTTGAGTCAATAATTATCGAGTCATTTTTAAGTGGGGTTATTCTTGGGTCAGCTCATTTTTAAGTAGTTCATAGTGTCTTTGGTCGCAGCTTGCAAAATTCAGTAATAGAATGATACTCCGTAATTTAATGGTTAATGTCGTTGCTAATTGAAAAATACTCTCTTCGTTCCAATATTTTGTTTACCTTTGAATGAGACGGAGGAAGGTAGTATTTATTTATTCGGTCTCATCACTCATGAGTCATGCCACACATCATAGAGGCTTCAATTTGTACAAAAATGTAATTCTCCTGTAAATGTTGTCAGACCAGTAGAATGTACAAATAAAGTCCAATTTGAAAGAAAAAATGACTTGAGAACAATCACTCCTATTGCGTCGAGTTTGGCTTGAGAGCTTCAATGACGGCTGAAAAGTCCTGGTCGCTCAGACCACGTGATTTGGCAATCTTATAAAGTTCATTGGCAGCCGCTGCTAAAGGTATCGGCTGGGACACAGATTCCGCTAATCCAAGAGCGAGCCTCAGATCCTACCATTATTCCAAAAAAAAGTGTGAAATTCAGCAACAGACCAGGGTGAACTTGTGGCAGCTAATGAATCTAAGATGGTTGTTCACTGACCTTTTGTTGATGCTTCAAGGGGAATGCAGTGGGATAGACGGATTCCACCATTGACGGCCCCTTCATTTTATACATTGGTGCACTAATCGCACCCTGTGAGACTACCTGAAATGGTAACACCGCCAAAGACTTTAGATGTTCTGGCTTTAGAAACCAAACCCTTCATCTGTAAACCCTAATAATAGCTAGTTCTGGTACTATGCAAAATTTGCGACATTTTGTGACGGGAAAGATCATGGATTTGAGAGAATGGCCATTGCTCTCTTCATGGGTTTACCTCCACAAGAACGTTAGGATCCAGGCCTGCCTTTTCACTAAGCAACAGTCCTTCGGCAAATGATGCCATCATACTGCAAAAAGACGGAATGCGATTGAAACATCGAGAGAATGATATTTGCTTCATTTTTTCTAAACATGTGTAAGCATATAATTGCATTACCTCCCCATGATCATGTTCACCACAAGTTTCATAGCTGCCCCATTGCCGACATCTCCGAGATAAAATTTTGACTAAGAAGATAGCACAAGTTCATTGAGAGTATCAAATTGATCAAATGGAAGATATATTTATGAAGAAAGCGATACCTTTCCCATGATGTCTAAGAGAGGAGCAACCTTTTCATATAATGACTGATCACCTGGGTGCACAACAGATTCAAAAGTATACAACCTATAATTAATGCCCTTGTGACTCAAAGGATACTGCATATGACGAGAAAAGGGAGGGCAAATGTACCCGATTTTCTCCTATGTGAAAACACAGAAAACTGTTTTTAGGTGACTCATAATGAAAATTGCATAGATGATTGGGTTGACCACTGCTACTTCACAATATAAGAAGCATAGACATTCAAACAAACCATTTTGCTGTACTTCACCCCAGTTTAATGCCAAAGTATAATGAATCTGTGAATTGTACTACATTGAAAGTGAGACCAAGTTATGAAGAGTTGAAGACAACAGTAAGAAGTGAAAAATCAAATGCTACGGACTAAATAGAGGCAGATAACATAGTATTAATAAATAGGATAAATTATGAGTAATTACTCGCCTGCAGTTAGAAATATCAGCTGCCCATCCTCTGCTGGCTTCTTGGAGCCAGAAACAGGAGCCTGTTGCAAAATGGAAATGCTTCATGCTTGAGATTGCAGTTTTCACTCAAGTGAAGTTTGATAGTATGATAGAGGTAGAGAATCAATGTAAATACCTCCAAAAATAACGCCCCAGTAGCTTTGATACGCTCACTGATAAGTTTAGAAGTAGGCCCATCAACAGTTGAAACATCAACGTACCTTCACATATCAAAGCAATAACAAGGTTCGAATCGCATTCACCACACAAACATAGTCAAAGTGACTTATCTCATCAGATATTACGCAAGATGCATAAACTAGGATATTATACTCTCTTTGTTCCATTTTTTTCTTGTCATTTCAAAGTTCCCCTCGCATATATTGAAAATGGGAAGAACAAAGTGTGATAGAGGTTATTATCGAATTATCAATACATAATCTCTTATAGCTATCGTATTTGACATGGAAGTGACAGAAAAACTCACCCTTTGCCTGGACCCATCCCATTCGCAGCTCCGTGCTTTCCGCATGCAACTTCCACCTAATCCAAAGGAAATATATTTGTCACCACTACATAATACAAGGTAGAATTACAAGAAGGAGAAAACAAACAAAACATACGCACTGCACTATCAGGATCGGCCAACATGGCAATTGTTACATCACAGGATGCAGCCACTTCTTCAGGAGTGGGCTTATACCTGTACATGGAACAGAGTAAAGACACTCTTAAGCAGTTGCCTGTACATGACTAGTTCGAAAACTAGTAGACTAGTAGTAGTTCTGTATTTTGAATGAGAGCATGCAGGTATAACTACTAACTCATCTGCCATATACTTTTGATGAAGTATTTATGTATAGGCCATCCAAGAACTACCACAAATTTTTTCTACTCCGCGGAACAGATAGCAAGAAAAAAGTCCATTCGTGAGAACGATGGTTGATGCAGAATACATGCATAGCTCATTTGAGCAGGAACAGAAGACAGGTCTGATGATGTGAAAAGGTCCATGGTTCGTAATTAGGCTCCTAAATCTTAAGTGACATTAAATAGAAAAATTGAGAAAAGTAATCCTTTAGGGACATCTTAGAATAATAAACCAACCACTACTAATTCACAAATCTCCAACCTTCATCCAACAATTGCAAAAAAAAATGCGCAAAGTTACCAGATGGAAAATTTTAGGCCAAGTTTTGTTTTGCTTTAGACGCATACAATAAAAAGACCTCTTCATTTTGGTGACTAAGTTTACTTTCAGCAAATTTACTCTAGAAGAATAAAACTTCCAGGTCAAGAAGTTCGGAAAAATGTTACTCCTAGGAATCTTAGGAGCATTTTAGTGAATAAATTGCAAAACTTGGATCATTTTGCGAATCATACAAGCTTGATTATTTCAATGACCGACTAAGGTGGGATTATTTTTGTCGATTTTTGTAATTCACTTTTCAGTAGAGCAACAATGTCGTGCCACTGAATTTTTTACATTACCAGGGACATAGCATAGCTCTTGAGTACAAAATAACTTACTTAGCACCTAGGCTGATGAGAGAATCACATTTGCTCTTTGTCCTATTCCAAACGGTCACATCACACCTACAATATGCATGTTAATTCAGTAACATGAAACCATACATGTCAGCAAAATGGGAGGCATTTCTCTGGATGCAAGAATTAATTACGAAAAATAAAACATTCCCATCCGTAAACTGGAGTTTAAAGGGGATAAAACTATGCAATCAAGGATTATGCTAGGTCTTTGGACCAGCTTGACTCAGAAAGGAGAGTCTCAAATTGCAAATTAAGAAAATTAAGGCATAGTGGCATACAGATCAAGGAGCAATCACAGATAATGCTCCTTCTTACTCGTCTATACTACCTCTACCATTCAGTTTCTCACAGCCAATTACACTAATCTTACAGTTCTCACCCCGCATTTATAAGATTCAGGGCCATGGGAGAACCCATGATTCCAATACCAAGAAATCCAACACGTCCCGAAAATTCATCTGCAATCACACATGTTCAAGGATTCATGAGCTGGTCACAGACTGAAAGTAACTACATAACAGAGGGAACTACTCAGCACTACCAATGTCCCCCATTCCGGAAAAAAACATCAACTTCATTAGGCACTATCCCAGAAACACATATATTATTGACTACTCCCATCAGTATAATTCCACAGTATTTTCTAATATTGGCCATTGGGTCTTTATTAAACCCTTTTATCTACATACTAATATACTATAACCAGTACATCCGACCCTCCTTACCCCGCAATTTGAAGGAAACATTGAGGCACTGGGGTAATGTTGTTGTATAAACAGAAATTGAGAGATGGAAACAACAATCAACATGCATTATCTGCAATAAGTTGATAGCATTTTGGCAACAGCATAACCACACAATTATTCCTTCCAAATTCTAGCTTAGGCAAACAGAATTTTGCATTAATTTAAATCAATCACCTATATTAATACAACATTTGATGCATTTTCCAAAACTAAATTTCCCAATATTAATCATTCAAATAAATAACAAAATAAATTTGACAATACTCAAAATTAAGAGAAACCCAACAAAAAAGATGTTACCTTTGGCAGAAGCAGTGACAGTTTGAGAAGAAAACTGCCTGGAAAAGGGAGAAAGCAAGGATTTTGAGAGGAAGGGTGAAGTGGGTTTAGCCCTAAAGTTCAAAGGAACATTCCCACAGAATGATGAGCATAAGTTCAATGCCATAATTGTTGGTGTTTTTGAAGAAATTAAGGTGGTTGTTTTGGGAATTAGGGAACTATGATAATGGAGTTTGAGAAGAGTCATCCTAAATTAGTAGGTGAAAAATTTGCAGAAGAACAGGTTTGATGTCTGGAATGTCAGGGTTGATTTGTGAATGTAGCAAGTCTTGAACTGATCACTGATCAGTGGGAATACTGGATAGGACTCACAAAGTGAATTGTCCCTCTTCTATTCCGTTGGTCTTGCTTAAGACCGTCTTACTTTAAACCTCTCGGAAAATGAATTGGTCTTGCTTAGTCATGATTGTCGGGCATTATAGGTATATTTCGGTCCAAGTTACATTACGTCGTTTTAAGTCTGGTCGGGTTATCCTCATTATAGGTACATCCGAGCAATTAGCCGTTGTCAGGTCAGTATAGGTACATTTCGGTTCAAATTACATTGCGTCGGTTCAAGTCGTGATTAATACACTTCTGCTCCCATTCGATTTTTTCGGATTATTCATATTCAAGATTTATGGGTGATATTTTGAACATCATTCGTAATTGGCCCGAAAGTCATACAGAATATTAGATTTCACACGCGAAAATAATACTAAAAGCCTTTTTAGTGTTCCATAGGAGATGCATCATCCTACAACAAATATTGATTACATAACTACAACACAGATCAGTACTCCATATTACAGTATATGCCTATTGCTTAGGGCCCTAGACTATTTACACATGAAAGGCCATGCTATGAGTCCAAACTACATTGTCATTATCCACGGCTCCACGCCATCATTCCTCCATTTCATCTTCATCTTCATCCTCAACAAATTCTTCCTCCTCCTCATCTATTTCATTTTCGTCATCTTCAGTTTCATCGTCCACAACGAATCCTCCCAAGGTCTCATCCTCCTCATCCTCATCTTCATCTTCTTCCTCGTCTTCTTTCTTGCGGCTTGAGCTGGAAGAAATGTTCTTGTTTGTTCTCTTGTTGTCGGATTTGCCAGGGCCTCTGGATCGAGTATGATACTTTGTTCCCCCGACCTTGGGGGCCTTTGTGGTTAACTCCTCGCCTTCACTGTCAGCGCTCCATTCCTCATCAACATCATCATGTCCACTAGTTTTCTTCCGCTTTCTCAATCCGCCCTTCTTTCTTCTCGTCTCTCCTGATTCCTCGTCATCACTTCCTCTTATAGGATCGTCAAGAAACCAATCCCAGTTCTTGATCTCACGGGTCATGCTCTTCGGATACTGATCAAACTCGTGCCCAATCACAAGGAAACCAAACTCTGAATTTCAGAAAAACAAAAAAAACAGATAATCAAATTTTGGGTATAAGCATGAGAATATGACATGATACGTCAAAAAACTAGCATGGGAAAGTGACGGGGAAACCTACAAATTGATATCATGGAATAGTGGAAAAACAAAAATAGTATGAAGCCGCCTTACGCTGATGTTTATGTAGAACCATATGCTTTTGCTATATTAACTTTTAGATTTAGCCATTTGGAAATCGACTGTCTCCTTACTTGGTTGGTTTTACATTCTTTTATCGTAAGACAGTTTCACACGAGACTATAGGACAAACAAATGGAATGGGGGCCGGTACTGTTTGGGCAAATCAATTTTCCCTCCTTTTCACTTTCATCTCTCGGAACTTTAGGTCCGTATAAAGCAGATAGAAAACGACATTTCTCATTTCTGTATCCATAGCATCCTCAACTCAATGTCGTTGGAACATGGAAGCATTGCCAATGTCAACATATAAAATAGCATAGAAATGCAACCGAAATGTTGACTCTAAACGCAACAGTTTGCAGCTTTGCAGCATACACTTCCACAGGAAGCTCAGTAGGGACTAGATTTAACCTTGATTATATGATTAAACTATACTACAGCAAAACTTAACCATAACATATTCAACAACGCTCAAAAACACAAGAACAACAATCAACAATAAAGACTCAATTGCACCACACATTTTTCAATCAGAAAATTTAACAGTCTTTAGATAATGAATTACTTCCTCTCCTTTCCATTTTCATCTCTCGAATATTCATGTCGCCGAAAGCAGCTACCAGGCCAAATTTATCATTTCTGTATCCATAGCATCCTCATTCAAGACGAGTAGACAACCAAAGACAGTGGAAGAATTGCCAATGTCATCATTCAAAAGAACATAAAAATACAACAGAAATTAACCAATTTGGCAACAGCTTACAGCTTTCCAACATACAGTTTCAACAATAACCTCAGCATTCAGCAGGGACTAAATTTAACATTTTAACTGAACTATCAACAACAACATTACAAAGAGACGTTTCCGAATAACCCAAGAACAACAATCACAGACTCAATAGCACTACACATTTTCAAGTTTCAACCATGAAACAGGAAACAGCAAATGATCTATAATAACAACGTTATCCCAGTGCCTCAATGGCTCCTGCAAATTGTGGGGTAAAGGGGTCGGATGTATGCAGCTTTACCCTTGTCTTAGCAAGGGATGAACAGAAACTGCAAATAATCTAACCAGCAAAATTACAACTTTTCAGATAAATAAATCACACAAACCTTGAACTGGATCAACATCAGAAACATCAACAAAATCCAACCCAAATTCACCAACATCATCTCCCCCAAGATTACCCTCCAAACTTTCACTCAATTCACCACCAAACCCAGCTCCAAGATTCAACCTTTCACCTTCAATTTCACCCAAAACACCATCTTTTACCTCTTTTACTTCATTTACCTCCTTCAAAGAAAACCAAACAGGGTTTTTACCAGAAACACAGAACAAATCATCAATACCCAATTCACCCTTTTGAAATTTCTTCAAAGTTTCAAACTTTTTACCACAATCTTTGCTGTAAACCCAAACTGGATTCTTTCCAATCACTTGAAATGAAACCCTAGGGTTTTTTTTATTGGTGGGTGAATTTGGGGATGAACTTAGGTCAAATGAAATGTGATTGCGTGAGACAGTAGAATCTTTTGTGTTTGATAAATTTTGTCTTCCAAAAATGGTTGTTGTGTTGGGTTTAAGTTTGGTTATTGACCCATCTGCGCCATGAATTTCCATGGATTTTTTACTGTTTTTTTGGCAATCTTTTTCCAGAAGTAGGAGACTGTGTTGTTGTCTTTGGAGGGAAATTGTGTAATTTATTTGTTTTTCTTTGGTCTGCAGAAAAGACATGCTTGCCACCTCTTGTAAGATTCAGGCTTGTGTTGTGGCCTGGCAATTCGTTCCGTCGCAATTATTTGTTTAAAGTGACGACTTTATGAGTGTAACATGATATTCCAATCCATGATTTTATCGTACTTCTTTTACTCACCCTAATTCTTCGCGTTGATGGAGAATTTAATTTGAAAAAATATTAGCGTATCAATTTGCTTGTTCTATGTACTTCCTCCCTTCATATCCACTCTACCACTCTCATATTTTGACACTATTCACGAATGAACCTTCAATCGCAATTTTCTCTCAATATATAAGTGAAAATATATTCAAGTGGGATCTTGTTTGATTCGTCTTTACGAGTACATTCAAAATATCTAACTTTTATAATTTTTACAAATACGTAACTAACGATATTTATCGGGTAAAACCCGCGTTGGCAAACGTGAAAAATGAGAGTGGTAGA
>JAGPOY010000683.1:12513-26209 GCA_018983105.1 Silene uniflora | reverse complement strand
ATTATTTAATCCGTATTAAATAATTACATTCACATCACATTGACTAAATTTATAGTCAATAACTCCGACTAACCGCTTAGTCGTATCCGGCATAAATGTGACTGTATTTTCATACCTTCACATCTCTCAAACGTGTCCTATAGGTGTGACTTATAGGGACCAGTTGATCACCGCCATCCGTATGACAATAACGTCAAACTTATCTAGCAAGCCAACCGTTACTGATAAACGTGGATCAACGGATAATAATACAAAAGTATGCCCTTGTGATCCTTTAAGAGATTTAGTAAGTCATTGTACTAACTGTAAAGGACACCAGCCCCAACATCATCTTCACTCTCACTCTCGACAATGAATCTATGGCCTCACCAAATGTTTGACTATGTTGTTTCGTACCTTATACATGGCCTTCTTCCGCTTTTTATCAAACATGCCCGAATCTACCGTTCCTTGAATGTTCACGCCATGTTGTATAATAGGTATTCCAAGAGTGTTCATCCTCATAAAATTATGAAGTGTGAACGTAGCAACAATGATCGACATTTGATACGTAGATGATATTTGGGGAATACTTTTTAACACCTTTCACCTTTTCTTCAATTGACCAAATGTCATTTCAACTTTCATTCTCAATGATGAATGTCGATAGTTGAAATTAGGGTTGGCAATGGGTCGGGTATGGGTCGGGTCCAGTAAGACCCGGACCCGGACCCGAGTCACATACATTGGACCCATGCCCGACCCAGACCCTAAAGGGTCTAAAATCAATAGACCCATCCCCGACCCAAACGGGTCCGGGTCCGGGTCCGGGGCGGGTCTACCCAAGGGTCTGGTGATGGAAGTGCCTGAACTCTTTTTTTTCCTTAATGCTTCATTTGGCAGAACTGCAGAAGCTACTGCCTACTGCCCAAACTTGATAGTTTCATCAATTTTGCTCTGTCTCAACATTTTGGTAGTACCACCAAATCTTGTAAATAAAAAACTCATTCAACAAATTGTTTACAAAGCTTCAAATGAAATTACAAGTCTTGACAAAAGCATTACAAAGTCTTAACAAAGTCCCCAAGATACAAACAAATCAGGAGTACTTAATCAAAAATCGTCTTCTATTTACATCCTTTGTTTCCGTCAAATATAATCTAGATATTTTCCTTTGTGTTCATCAATGGTGAGCTTCATTTACATCAATAGCGTCCAGATCACTTGATCCTTCTCAATTTCTCGAGAAATCTCATAAGTTCGGCAATAAGAAGATTGATATTAAAACAAATCGTAAAACAAATCAAATTCATAAAATAAATCCCCACTTCGAGTTCATTTATCTTATAATTGTACTTATTAATTGTATAAGGAAATAAGGAGATTACAAATTAAAAAAAAGAGTGATTTACCTTAATAAAGCGGCGTCGATGGCCGTCTTCACTGAGTAGCCTTGCCGAGTTGCCATTGGTCGGTGCTGTATCTGGAATCTGGATCGCCGAAATGAGGTTTTAGGGTTAGAAAGAGGGGAGTTTAGAGGTAAAGGGGAAAGTGTGTGTGTGTGTGAAGTGTGTGTTTAGGCCTTTAGGGTTAGAATGAAAGGAGACCGCCGTTTTGTGATCTGTGGGTTTAAGTTTATTTCTTTTTTATTTTATTTTAAATTTTTTTTTTACGGGTCTAAGGGTCGGGTCGGGTCCCAATAATAAGACCCTTACCCGGACCCGAATAATTTTACTAAGGCCCATACCCGCCCCATACCCGTTCGGGTCTAAAATATGTAGACCCATACCCGACCCATTAGGGTCCGACCCTGAGGGTCTGGGTCGGGTCCCCGCCCCACTGCCATCCCTAGTTGAAATACTCTACCGTTCCTCCGGGCTATGCTTATATTCGGGCATATGGCATCTAGCATTTTTGTCGCCGATAGGAGACAAATAGCCTAGTGTATTTTTTTTTAAAATAATGTGTATTGAATAATTAATGTGAAATATTTTTGTATCGGTTTTTAACAATAATATTTCGTATATAATTTTTCTTAACTGAATTTCTAGGATCTGAACCGAACTGAACTGAACTTATAGGATCTGAACTGAACTTATTGGATCTGAACTGAACTCATAGGATCTGAACTGAACTGAACTTATTGGATCTGAATTGAACTGAACTTATATGATCTGAACTAAACTTAATGGATCTGAACTGAACTGAATTGAACTTATAGGATCTGAAGCGATCTGAAATTAAGTGACTTGAAGTCCAAAAGAACAGGGCCTTACTCTTAAAACATGTGTCCCCACTCCCCATCAATGTTACTTTTGATTTGGATGAGAGAGCTTATTTTGATAAACTCGTTTTGTTTGGGTGTCCTATATATATCACCAAAAAGAAAGTAATAACCCTATGAAACACACGGTTATGAGGTATGAGGATTGTGTATTCCACCCGACTGGGTGGGGAATTAGTTATTAGAAAATAATATTCGAAAATTGTACATGGTCTCCTTGAAATTTACCACTTTACACGAAATATCTATTTTTTCGGACCGAATCTTTAAATGACCATAATTCGTAATATTTCTTAATTTTGAAAACGATATTCTTTTTTCTAAACGGTGTCTTTTCGAGAGCTACAATTTACGAAAATAATTGTCACATTCAGAACCCATAACTCGGAGTTCTTATATGTCAAAGTATTTTTGTTTGATTAAACTTTGAGTGATTATATCTCTTAATCACGGGGTCACGGGGTCATATCTTTGGACTCTGAAGTCAAAACAGTTTTTTTGTCCGAAAAAATGGGTATTTTATATAAAGTGGCAAATCTCAGGGGTACCACGTGAATTTTCCGTAATATTTTATACTCGAAAGTGATAATTATTAAACTTTGTAAGTTGTAACTTTGTTCAATGGTAAAATTAAGCTTTGTTAGGTGTTGTTTGGCCTTGCTTATGTAAAATAGTTTTTCCTTTCTAAAAGGAGTTTATTCATAAGTTACTTTTTGGAAAAAAATTGGTTGTTTGGCCACGCTTTTGTAAAAACTTATTCTTGTAAAATTGATATGTTTGGCCTAATCTACTTCCATCAACTTTTTTGCTTTTTTTTTTTAACCATGTTAATTGTAAAATCATCATTTGAATACAAGATAATGTTTACAAAATTTATGTAATCACTCGACAATTAGACAAAAACTATATGAATGTCGTTCAAAATTATAATTTTACGCCCTTGTCAAATCAAAATTATGCCGATAAATAAAAATGGTACATTTCTATATTACAAAGTTCAAAATCGTCTCATATTCATAAGAGAAGTAGCGATTGAATTACGAACAATAGCCATGTAATACAGTATATAAAGGGTATAGGTTTCATGGAGGCAAGAAAAAAAAAAGGCGTAAATATTTGATGTTTTTTGCACAAGATGAAAATAATTGGGTTTTTGACATTTTTGTAGAAAGTAGAATGAGAAGTAGAAGTAGAAAATATCTACTTCTACTTTTAGAGGTCAAAAGTCAGTTTCTGGCTTCTTAAAAGTAGTTTTAGATATGCCTAATTTATAGTGTTTGGCCTAGCTTTAGCTTTTTAATTTACAAAAACACTTTTAAAGCTTGGCCAAACAGCACCTTAGTTTCATTTATACTACGCAGCAAATAACCCCTTAACTTACCAAAGGAGAAATTTAGCTCAATTTTGATCTTTTTACCGATATATTTTCATAAAATCATTTTACATTCCAATTTATTAAATACAAAATCTAATTTCAACAACTTTAGAATTGTTATATTTTATAGTAAGATCTAAAAAATGTTTTTTATATTGTCGTTCAATAGTTAAGTCTGACTTAGATTATTAATTCTACCTGTAAGCTTACTTTATAAACCTTGACCAATTTTTATACAATATAATATATTCACTTAATTCCAATCATTTAGGCTCTGTTTGGCAAAACTAAGTGAAAAGGCAGCTGAAACCTAAAAAGGTAACTGAAAACTGAAAAGTTAACTGAAACCTGAAAAAGCAACTGATAAGGTAGCTGGAAATTAGGAGCTGATAAGGTAACTGATTATATACAAATGTGTTTGGCAAACTAGCTGAAAAGATAGCTGATTTTGGTAAAATGACGTAAAAGGATATGATAATTATTTAATATTATAGAATAAAGGGGTTAAAAATGGAAGAATTTTTATTTCTGGTACCTGAAATCTTAAATGCTACATGGGGTAGCATTTCATTTCACGTACCTTATTTGACCAAATAAGCTACTTGCCAAACACGTCCAAGAAAATTAGGTAGCTTAAATTTTGGTCAAATAAGTTACTTTGGTCAAATAAGGTACCTGAAGTGGCGTGTCAAACGGAGCCTTACATTTGTTGAATATGTCTGAGTTATATTTTAATTAAAGTTATAAAATTAATTGGAATGGTGTGAATACTATACTAAACGCATTTCTGAGATGAATAATGATCGAATTGTATAGAAATTATTTTTTTTTTTTGCACTTGGCGCGAGGAATCTCCCAGCTACCGGCCCCAGCTTCTGGTCAAAGACCAGGCCGTCCAGGCGCGATCCAAGGAGACCAACCCCGCAGGTACGCGGCAGCACGGTAAGCCGGCACCCTGTTTAACAGACCCCGAAGGTCCCCGTGCAATACCAAAGTACTCCCGTCTAGGGCGTCGAACCCGGCATCCCAATGGAGAACGTTAGTACCTTACGGTACCTCCGGAACACCACTAGACCCAAGCCACTAGACCCAACGGTTTTTCTAGCTTATACCCTAAGTATTAATGGATACTCGTACATGTTAAGAAGTTAATTAAAGAAAGGTTTATAAGATAATTTTGTTAATCATTATCTAACTAGCTTTTTAATGAGTGAATTTAGAACCCATGTTAGAAAAATTGTTTTTACGGAACTATATACGTTACGTTATTCATCTAATTTGATACGAGTAGTACTAATACTAGTTGTCATTAGAAAAAAAAAATGTATATAAATTGCTACCTTAGTTCTACTTCTTCAAAATATTGTCAAATAATACTCTTTAGTATTTATAAATAACGTTCTTGACTTTCGAGATTAGAATATTTCATGATAAATACTCTCTTTGTCTCTATCATTTGTTTAATTATTTTGTTATCTATGAGCGATATTTTAAACAAAGTGAAGATAAACAAAGTGAAGAAATGACTGAAACGGAGGGAGTAACTAAGTAAGAAGTGCTCCGTATGTATGCAATAGAGATTCTTCTCTTGTTTTACACGGAATCTTAGCAAGTTAGTCACAGAAATCGGCTATGGGGCGGTGAAATGGTGATAAATATGTTGATTGCTTTCCTTGAGATTTAAGTTAAAGTTTTGCGTTTGGAACTTGAATTTATTTATGGATTTACTTTCAAAATATTCACTTTTGCGTTAGTGGGGTAAATAAACACAAGAGTCAAAGCTGGTACGAGTATATATCATGAATTCATGATGCATTGATGCTCAAGCTTGATGCTCAGCACAGTCGAATTCACGAAATTAAGGATGTCATCGGCAAACATTTCGGCTGCATTATATTGTGTCAAACTTTGCGGCCAACGACACCCAACCTAAACTTTGCCGCCCACGACATTCTTTTCAATTTTGTTTGAATGTTTTAGACTTATCAAACAACCATTTTTCGTATGAAATTTCAGACAGGCATATGTGATCATTTTGTTTGATATGAAATTGTGTGTATTAACATTGAGACATACAACGTATTTATAGAACAACTAATACAACCCTAATTACGACATTAAGGAAACCGAATATTTACTCTCCTAAATAACAACGACCATTACTTGACAGACACGATATTCCATAACACACTATAAAATGGCTACAAAATTCCGTTTTATTACTTCAGATTAAAAATGACCCGTATGAAGCGAGACCAATTGATCTTTATAAGTTGTGAATCTTAGCTTGTGGTAGTGTAGATACCAAATTCATGTTATCATTTTAGCTTATTTGAATTGTGTAGGCATGCATGCATATAAACTATTATCATACATGTACCGATGTACGTTACTGACAACATGAAAATGTACACTACTTTTTCATATATACTCCGTATAAGTTTTGTGATTTTACTCTATTTTACAAAAAAAAAAAAGGCAGTAACTAGTAAATCTCTTTAACAAAATCAGTAATCGTAACCTTAATTATGCATTAAACAAATAATTATTTCGCCAAATAAAGGTCAGTATTATTCTTAATCAAGACTTAAGAGCTTGTCCATCATATGACCAAGTTTAATTCAAGTAATCTTACTTAGGCCCTGTTCTTTTAGACTGAAACTGTCTGAGATGAACTGAACTGAATTTAATGGAGCTGAACTGAACTGAATTTATTGGAGCTGAACTGAACTGAAGTAAGAGTTAATTTGTAAAGAGAAGAGCTGATCTGAACTGAACTGAACTGAACTGAATGAGCTGGAACTAAACTGAACTGAACTGAACTGAATGAGCTGAACTAAACTGAACTGAACTGAATCGAGATGAACTGAAATGAAATGAACTGAAATTAAGTCCAAAAGAACAGGACCTTATTATGGTACCACATCAAGTAATTCAACTAATTGATGATCATTTGTTTCCATTAGTATCTCATTTTGACCATGACATTATGTCATGTCCTCCACAAAGCATGTCGCATTTTATTTTCTTCTCCCTTTCACCCGCATAAATGGTAAAGAAAATCACGTGAAATTAAGTGAAAGACAAATTAACCCTTTCTGCACCAAACCATTCTAACATAATCTTTATTCCCTTTTCAAGGAACCTTTCTTTCTAGTTGCCAAAAAAAAAAAAAAAAAATAATAATCAGAAAATGAAACAACTCCACTTTTAATTTCAAAGTATCAATTCTACCATATCTCAACCAATATCTTTTGTTCGTGGCAAAACCAGTAAGTCTCCCCCTTAAAATATCTCAACGATTATACGATGGACTTACCAAGTTCCACTTAGTTTACGTCTTACTCAAAATTAGGGTAGATCCCGCGCAAAATGAGCGGTTTTTTAGATAATAATGTAGAAAGACCTTAAATATTATAGCTTGATAATATGCATAAACGATATAAGCAGTGGCGTCCCCTTGGGGGGTGTAGTGGGTGCAGCTGCATCCCCTAAAATATTTGAAAATTAGTGTATTAGTAGTACATATCAATTCAAGTGATTCATTGGTAGAGTGCAAGTGCTGACATTAGGACATCCTGGGTTTGATCCCTCATTCAAACAATTTAAGTTTTGCATTTTTTACAATAATGTTTTGACATTTTGTTGGTATGAGACTGTCTTCTTTCAAACTTGTGTAATATATTTTTATTTGGCCTAAACGTACTTGATGACTCGAGGTACATAAAAATTTTGCACCCCCATTGTCTAGTGCCTGGGGACGCCACTAGATATGAGAGAGAAAATTTGATATTTTTCACATCAAATAAGATTGATATTTAACTGAACCTAATTATATAAATTATTACTTCATCATTAAAAATAATACTCCGTATTATTATACAACTACATTTACCAAAAGACTAACCTCAAGTAAATATAATAAAATTAGAGAATTTGCAATAAGAGATAGTCAACTTATAGAGTACCTTTGTATTAAAAGACGGGAAAATAGAACTATGAAAAAAATTGTGTAGAATATTTCTCTCATATCATTCTCATATTAATGCAATTCCACATATATAATGAATTAAAATATCTCATTAATGTGTGTTTAAAAATTAAAAATTAGTAGTAATATCTCCTATTCATGGTATATATAATTAATAATTAATACTTTTATCATATAGTGTGAGGAGTGAGAACCAATCGTTGAACATTTCACTAAGGCGGGAAAAATTGAGCGACCACTTATTGTTTTAGTAGAAGGGGATTTATGGATTTAAAATTGACATATTATTAATTTTTCATATTTTAATATGAGGATAAAAATGTTCTCAAATAGTTTTAAAGATTTTTTTTATCACGAAATAGTATTAGTTCAGAATTTTTGTGTACGAATTAAGTAGGCGGTAAGTTTTTTTAATACGAAAGTAATAATATGAATTTATCGGTTTTTCAGATACGAAAGTTTAGATTATACCAGTTTTTTTTTTTTATTTTAATTAAAAGATTATAATTTAGTTTTAGTTAAAATTTTGTTTTATAATGATTAAAGATTATATCTTAACTAATAGATAATAAGTTAACTAAAATAGAGTTTATTACCTTATATAATCAAGATTCCTTTTGGAAGGAAAACTATTGAGAATTGTTATTCTCTTAGTAGTAGGGGGGTGTTATTGACAATCCCATTGGTGTAAATTTGTTAAATTTGAAACATTAACCATATAAGCATTGATCTGAACCCATGAATTACCAAGAGACTTCTCCGATGAAAATTGAACAAAGACTATAAAAGAAGAGATTAAAGTCGTACTAGAAAATCACACATAAGAACTAATATTTTTTACTTAAGGGAAAGTGCGTAGATCGTCATTTGTTGTTCATATCTTGGGTCAATTCATGCAAGCACCAAATTTCCGATGTTCAAGCTCTCATCATGTCTTGAGATATCTGCAAAATACATGTAAAGAAGATGAAGACAACAGTCCAAACAATACTGAGAAGAATCAAGCAGCAACAGACAAAAGAGCAGCAACAGACAAAAGAGCATTCAGTCATATGAAACAAAGGAAAAAGGATCCCAACTAGTCTAATTAATTCTGTAGAAATAGACTACTCTTTAGCATTGAACTATGTACTCTACTGTCACTATCAAAGCCTTGTATATATACATATGTAAGGAACACAATGAATTCAACTCAATGAAAAACAATTCAACTACTTTGCTCAAAATGTCTATCATGTCTTCTGCATCCTTAATGACATTCAAACTCAATATGGTATCAGAGCCTCAAGGATGAGGAGACTGATGACCATCGTTGTACTGAGCATTTACTACTACTCAACAACACATCATTGAATTACTGCCTATTTATAGTGCAGCTCTTCCTTTGCTGAAATCACACCAAAACTTCTTCAAACTTCTTCTTATTAACTAACTCAAATGGAAAACCCTTTTTCCAACACAGATAACTCAACCACTTCATCCAACACACCAATAACTAACTCACCCACCTTCATGGAGCCAACACACCCTCTCTATCTGCATCCAGCAGAGGGTGCCCACCCTTTGGCTGTAGATGTCAAGCTCTCTGGAATAGAGAATTACTTGGAGTGGAAAAGGCAAATGGAGATTGCCATTTGCTCCAGAAGGAAGCTTGGTTTCTTAACTGGAGTAGTTAAGAGGCCAACTAATGATCCCCTAAGAGAAGATGCTTGGGACACTTGCAACAGCTTGCTCATCCAATGGATCTTACAGAATGTGGAAAGGTTCATCAAGAAATCTGTTCTGTATGTCAGAACAGCTAAGGAGATCTGGGAGTATCTTCAGAAGCAATTCTCAGTGAGCAATGGTGCTAGAAAGTTCAGACTCAACAAAGAATTGGAAGGACTGGAGCAAGGAGACAAGAGCATATGTGAGTACTTTACAGAGCTCAGGATCCTGTGGCAAAACCTTGAGATAATGACTGATTGGCCTCCAGTCACTCAAATTACACCTGAAGTCAATGCATGGCTAGATGCACAAATCAGAGAGCAAGAGGAAAGAAAGCTTTTCCAGTTTCTGAATGGGCTACACCCATCCTACACCACCATGAGGACCAATGTGCTCATGACGACACCTCTTCCAACTGTGGAGGAGGCTGCTGCCATGTTCCAGCATGAGGAAGCCCAGAGGAAAAATTACAAGTGCAGTGAAAAGGTAGAGGCAGATAATTCAGCATTCTATGCTGGCCCTGAAGGAGGAGACAACACAGTCCTCTACTGCAATGTCTGCAAAAAGAATGGACATTTGAGGGAAAAATGCTGGAGAGTCATTGGCTATCCACCTGATCATCCAGTCTCACAGAAATATCCTGAAAAATCTTAGGAATATAAGCTCAAAAAAGGCTATCAGGGAGCCACTTCCAAGGGATACAAGCCAGGACCCCACAAAGGCAAGCAGACCTCATACAACAAACAAGGTAAGATGGCTGGTAATGTGATGATGGGAGAAGCCCAAGCTGATGTGGGTGGATCCATAACTTTGACTGCACAACAATTTGAGCAATTGATGAGCAATCAGAAAGGAAAATGGGTCAGCTACCCTGAAACAGAAGATAAACTAGAGGCAAACTTTGCAGGTATGGCCTATTTAAACTGTTGTTATGCTTCTAAAACACCTCATGAGTGGATCATAGATTCTGGGGCATCCAATCACATGGTGTTTGATTTGTCAATACTGGAAAATAAACAGGAATTAAAAGGAAAGCCCAAAATCAACCTTCCTAATGGTGAATCTTCCGTTGTGTCACACACAGGAAGTTATACCTTTGAAAATGGGATAACCCTTAAAAATGTTCTATTTGTACCAACATTTAAGCACAATCTGTTATCTGTTCAGAAACTCACAAGAGATGAGCAGTGCCATGTGATTTTTTATGCCAACATGTGTGTTATACAGGACTCTCACACCAGGATTACTAAAGGAATTGGAAGTGAAAGCAAGGGTGTTTATTACTTATTAAATAATGGTAGAAAACCACACCCTAAGTTAGTTTATAATTCTAGTTATTCTAATGTATGCAATGCTGCTGTTTCTGTTACCCCAACTAGTCAAGGGGAGAAGTCAGGTGACACAGTCTCTAATTCTTGTAGTGCACCTGACAATTTGTGTAATGGGAAACAAGGTTTTAATGATAAGCAATCTGATCTCTGGCATTTAAGGCTAGGACATGCCTCTGATGGCAAAATAAAACACATTCCTCATATCAGTCAGAAATTACAGCTAAATTCACAAAGGTTGTGTATTACATGTTCAATGGCAAAGCAAACTAAGCTGCCTTTTCCCCTCAGGACTGAAAAGGCTAGTGACATCTTTGAGCTTGTCCATGTAGATGTATGGGGACCATATAGAAAGGAAACAAGAAACAAACATAAATACTTCCTAACATTGGTTGATGATCACAGTAGAGCTACCTGGGTGTACTTAATGAGGCATAAATCTGAGGTTGCAGAATTACTGGTTAATTTTTACAGATTTGCTAAAAACCAGTTTGGAAAAACCATTAAAATCCTCAGATCTGATAATGCTTTGGAGATCACAGAAGGAGAAAGCAAGAAATACTTACTGTCCAAGGGCATTTGGCAACAAACCAGTTGCATAGATAGACCTCAACAGAATGGTGTGGTGGAGAGGAAACATAGACACCTGCTGGAGATTAGCAGGGCAATCAGATTTAGTTCAGGTCTTCCTCTCACCTTCTGGGGGACTGTGTTCTAGTTGCAGCATTCATAATCAATAGGCTCCCTTCCCCACTTGTGAAGAACAGAACACCATATGAAGTGTTGTTCAACAAACCTCCAAATTATGAAATGATGAAAGTCTTTGGTGGTCTTGCCATGGTTTATAATCCAAGTAGAGCCAAAGACAAGTTTCAACCAAGAGGAATACCATGCATTTTCTTAGGCTATCCTTTATCACAAAAAGGATATAAAGTCTATGACATAATCAAGAAAACTGTCTTTGTTTCAAGAGATGTTCAGTTCTTTGAAGAAGTGTTTCCTTGTAAAATTAAGAATTTCTCTCAGCATATACCATCACTCCACTCTGGCCAATATCAATGTCCAATATCTTTCAATATGGCAGACACTACAGTCTTCATGGACCCTAAACCTGCTGTAGTCACAAATTCTCCTCCACCCATCATGGATGAGACACCCAATGCAGAAACTGATGCACTGTCACCTCAACCAGCTCCATCAGATGATAATAATGTCACTCCAGAGGTCATAGCCAATCAGAAAAGACCAAGGAGAGACAGGAAAGCCCCTGAGTGGGCTAAAGACTACATAGTGAGCAACCCTGTTATGGCTCCATCCACAGTTGCCAATGTAGTCCAACTCCATCTGGAAAGACCCTTTGCTGCCCATGTGAGCCTTGCCACTGCTGAAACAGATCCACTCACATTTCAAGAAGCTATCAAAGAGCCTAAATGAATCCAAGCCATGAACCAAGAACTTCAAGCTCTCCATGACAACAACACATGGGTTCTTACTGATCTACCAAAAGGCAGGAAGGCCATAGGCTGCAAGTGGATATATAAGACCAAGTTCAACCCTGATGGTTCAATTGACAGACATAAAGCAAGGCTGGTGGTACAGGGATTCAGACAAATGTATGGAGTTGACTATGATGAGACCTTTTGATAGGCTATCACACACCTATGCAAAAATACCCTTCGGTACAACAAATGAATGTAGTATTAAGGGGTCGAATCCACAGAGAAAATGGTGATTATACTAAGAATTGCTATGGTGAATTTCTATCTATGTCGGTTTAACGATTTGATTGGATTTTGGTTTAGAACAAGCAATGTAAATAAAGATGTAAACAATATAATTAAAAGGAGTCCAAGGGGATTGGGAAACACATGTCAATTACATATAAATTATCATGCCAATATAAAAACCAAATAATAATAATAATAACAACAATTACTTTGGATTTAGAAATACCCGCTTCTCAACATTAGCATTCCCGATAATAATATCATCCATAGATTGGGTCCTAGCGTCTCTCAACTACTAGGTCATTCTACTATCACATGCAAAGTCTAACTCGAATTCCGTGCCTCTCGACTTATAGAATGAATTAACATACTTAACCAATGATTATGGCCAATAAACAAAGGTTAATCAATAAAGCATGAGCATATGATAGAAGTAAAAGAGTTAGAATTATATTCATCTTTTTATTGGCATTTTAACCCATATTTTATAGCATGGTTCCCCTACCCCATGGACAAGGTAGACTACTCACACATAATGTAAATGGAACAAATAACAATATAAGAGATAAATGACATTATCACTACTAGGACGGATAACACGCTAAAGTGACGGACGAATCCGTCACGAAATCCAATTTCCCGTCACAAAAGGCGCGTTCGTGACGGATAACCCGTCCCAAATTTCTGTCACTGTTGATAGTCACAAAAAGCGGGTTCGTGACGGATTACCCGTCACAAAAAGGATCAGTAACGCGTTTGTGACGGATAGACCGTCACAAACAATTTTCGCTTTTGTGACGGACAAGCCGTCACATGTCTTCCTTTGTGACGGACAACCCGTCACAATTCTGAAAACGTTGACCGGTTTCGCGACGGATAGCCCGTCACAAAAAGATGACTTGTGACGCTCAGTCCGTCACAAAACACTGTAGCTCATTCACACTTGCGACGGATAGCCCGTCACAATAGTTATGAACTGTGACAGTTTTGTGACGGCTAATCCGTCACATGTAAAATCAGCATTTTTAAAAAACAGCAGAATGTGGTGCTGCCACAATGCTACGAGCATTGTTTTTCATAAGACACTACAACCTGCAATTTATCATACAACACCGCCTATTACAAAGTCGACCGCAGAACGGGAATCAATCAACAACAACACTTTCCACCAACACCGAACAATAGAGAAAAAGATCGTCTTTTATACATAAATTTAATTCGTCAATAACACATTTTCTACATAAACTCCATAAAATCTAACATAAGAGGTTTTAAATTTTATTAACTATTTAAGAGACTAATTTA
>JAGPOY010000683.1:0-12498 GCA_018983105.1 Silene uniflora | reverse complement strand
GCGTGTGAATAACCGTAAGGTCCGCAATTAGACCATTAAAAAGATAATGGACC
This sequence comes from Silene uniflora, assembly GCA_018983105.1. Taxonomy (NCBI): domain Eukaryota; kingdom Viridiplantae; phylum Streptophyta; class Magnoliopsida; order Caryophyllales; family Caryophyllaceae; genus Silene; species Silene uniflora. Next base: position 12,445 of record JAGPOY010000683.1, on the reverse strand, counting down.
ACTCTTTCTCAAGAATCCTTTGTGATTAATACCGTGACGACACGAACAAAGGCCACCATTGTCCCACCAGAATGTGGTATACTAACTTTTGTTAGAAATCACATCCTAGTGTAAAGAATTGGTCTTTGGTTAGATTAGATTCATTGGCAACAAATAGAAACCCAGTACTAGTCTTCTCCTACTTCATCAATTTTGTCACTTTCACACCAAGTCCAAGTCCTTTGCACCGCAAAAATACAAAGTACACAAATTCCTAACTTTTCTAAGAACGTGAATACCTTTGTCAAATTCCGTACCAATACGTTTTTCACAAAATCTCATTGAAGACACGCCATATCCGTCACAAATGAAGACGGATATCATTTCCTCTCACAAAATACTCATCAAGGGTGAGTGGGGGAGCACATGGGAGGTGCCCACCTTGTCCCCTCTACCCATTTCCTCTCACAAATTACCCGTTGCAAGATCCGACCCGTCTTCAGCAAGACTTTCTGTACGTTTTTTGGTACATGTCACTAACAATGAAACAATCAACAATCTTAAGCTCAATTTAGATAATTTTCTTTAACAAATTCTAATTGTCAAATACCTCCTCATTAGGTTATGTGTCAAGTAATTAAAAGTTGACTTTTATATTAGTTACGTTAACATAAACTAAAAAGTAACGTGTAGCGAATTTATATTCTGTTTTTGAAAGATATGCTTAATATAATTATAAAACATAACATAATACTTGACTCAAAAAAAAAAAACAATTATAAAACATAATACTCGTAATATAATGTATCATCATTAAGTTTATGGTGTTAACAATTAGTCGCCTTCCTTAACTCGCAAAAATTACTCTTTTATGTTTAATTTTACACAAGGAAGGGCGTGATTTTGTTCAGCGAGACTGATGATCCTCCCTGGGTTTTGCTAATCTCTTCTTATACGAAGTAAACAAAAATACTGATTTTCGTAAATAAAAAATTCCACGGATTTTGATATATTTCCTTTTAAATCACTGATTCTATATAACTTGATGATAAGATAGTCACTCATTGTGGTAATTGTCTGGTTCGTATTACTTTGTATAGAAAAAAAAGGATCCTATAATACGTTGTATGTAATTACAACTAGATTGAAGTTCGAGCTCCTTTGTAAAGTTATAATTGTGCCCTTTTACAAAGTCATTATTAAGATAGTTTTATGGTTTAGTTTGCAATTATAATAGGTTGTAAGTAAATCAGACAAAAAGTGGCCCGATCGAATAACCGGGACAAGAGACACGAAAATGCCTGAACTTGTCCCGATATACACGAATTTACACGATCTAAAAGTGGAGTTGGACAAATGGACAATTAGTGCCGACCAACTTAACCTGGCTCGTATACCGGGCCAACTTCTGTTAGATCGTGAGTCCATCGCCTAGTTTGGTTTGGCCTAGACCGAGCTCCACTTTTAAAAGCCCCTAGCGAGATTGGCTCGCGAAAAAAAATGGTTAGACCCACTAACCTGCCCTTTATGGCCTTCATGGACTAGACATTCGAGAATCCATGTTAGCACGACCTCTCACATTAATCGGCCTGAGCAAGGGTGGCAAGAACCGACCCATTTAGATGTCCACCTATACTCGAAAATGATTTGATGTGAACTAACTCGACTCCAAGTGACACGAAAGCGTCCAATTGACTCGAAATGACCTATTCAAGACAAAATCCTAACCCAAAATGACATAGCTATAAATGACTCCTCCGAAAATGATCTGATACTTATTCACATGTAAATGACTCACCCAAATTCGATTTTACTGACCCAATTACCAAGTCTATTTGTAAGATCCATTAGAGCAACTCCAACGCAGGTAAAATTAGAGTAGCTTGAGCTTTCAAGTAATTTGCTTAGCATTGGAGAGAAAAGAAAATGTTAGCTTGGCTTGAGAAATTGGCTTGATGGAGCCATTGGCTTGTAGAAAAAGGCTAACAATCAAAACTACTTGTTTAGTGAAGAAGTGTGGTACACCCTATTGATAATGAAAGGAGTTGGATCTCAAACGCGCGTCACAAAGCCTAAAATTTGCATGAGGTGTGGGCCTATGTCTCTATCACCTTATTATAAAAATGCCACTTTATTGAAATAAATCTGATTTTCCTAAGAAATGAGGACCTACTTAAATAAGATGAATATTGGCTTTGCATTGGAGACCATTGTAGCTTGAGAGGGATCGGTTTCGAAATCTGATGTGGCAACTCCAAGCTAATGAAATATTAGCTTAGCATTGGAGTTGCTCTTAAATGCTCTTCTGATTATATGAGTAAGGCCGTAAGGGTCACTCTAACTAACACTCTAAACCCCAAAAAAATAGCTCATCCTCTTTATCATTATTTGGTCTTGTACATAAATCAATGTAAACCCATTATTTACGGTAATTATTATGTGAGACGGACATAATAAATAATTTTTTTTATTGCAACAATAAAAGAATGAATTTTCATGGAAAATGATGGCCTTATAGTATTAAACTGTCTTATTCTAGAATTTATGCATCAGTTAAGGACCAATCTACCCTCAACAAACATATACCGATTAGTTGTTATTAAAATTCTTATGACGGATAAACCCGTACTTGTGATTTTACAAAAAAAAAAAACGACTTTTTCTTAGGAATATTTATTTCTTTATAAAAAAGGTACAATTAGCATAATGAATGATCCAAATTCATTCAATCACAAAGACAAACCGCCCCCAAGATTCCATCCCACTGCCGATTTCTTCACGCACTTTCCTTCCCTTCCCAAACACCTTTATTATTTCCATTTATTTTTATTAAAAACTACTTTTAAATATTCAAAAAATAATTCATCAATACTATTAACAAATAATATTAATTAATTAATTAATTAATTATAATTTGGCTCCAACGGTTTAAAACCCATTGCTCCCATTTTCTCGCCTCTTCGGCCTTCAAAAGCCCGCAACTTTTCACCAATTACATTATTTTATTAATAAAAAAATAAAAAATTTCTTGTATTTATTTCCTGAAAGAAAAATCTTGGGAATCACATTCATTATTCAAGCTGTGAATTTTATATTATATTATATGATTATTTTAATTATTTTAATATGACAAATCCCAAGAAATGTTACAATATTGAGGAGTGTATATTAGATTTTCTTTCTGTTATTTAATTACGATTTTTTCTGGGTTTTTTCTACTGAATATCCCACCATCAGCAACTTTGGGTCAGTGATTTTCTGTCTTTTTTTAAGGTTTTTAAAATCTGGGTTTTGTTTATTTTTTGATTTTATTATCTGGGTATGTTTCAAGTTTCAGTCTTTTTGTATATTTGTTTTATAATTTTGTGTTGATGTTTGTGTTAGATCGACATTGTTTTTATGTGGTTCCGTTCCAATCATTTGTTTATCTCTGATTAAAATATACATCTGGACTGTTACATTTGGTCTAATTTTGATTGATGTAATCATGGGTTTTAACCTTATTTAAATCGGTTGTGAGTGCCGTCATAACTTGTGACCGTCCCAAGTACGAATATGTGTTTATTTCATGGGGATTGTTGAAATATGAATGCTGTTTGTTGTCAGTGCAGTTTTAACTGAATGATGCAATAAAGGGTTTAGTATAATTTGGCTGTTTCTGTGATTGATTACATTAATTAGTGCAATATCACCAATATTCAGTGGTGTCTTTTTGCTGTATCTGTCATGTCAAGTTGTCAACTTGCCAATTGTGATCACTTGTTTGTGAATTTTGAAAGAATGAGATGATGGGCATTTGGGCAACTTTGCTGTTACTTTTTATCCAGTTTTGTTGAGGCAGTTAGTCTTCTTCTTTCTTGTTCAACTGAAAACTTTAGCATTGTCTCTCATGTTTACCTGTACTCGAGTTTTAAGCATTGGATAGTGGTTGTCTACTTGTCTCCCAGAGCTGCGGATTCCAATTTCGGGAATTTTTACATGTATATATGGTTGGGTATAAGTGTCCTAGTGGCCATAACTATAGTGGGGGTAAGGATGTGTATGTCGACAAACTATTTGTCATGTGAAGAAGCACTGAGTATTGGGGTAGTGTTAGTATTGGTTGAGTTACTTCCCACATGATCTTTGAGAGATGACAATCTAGTTGGTGGAGTTTTGTTAGATCCTGCCTATGGTGGCATTCATGCTGAATGGTTCCTGTTGAACATGTACCTTAGCTATGTTTTATTCTGCTGTTACTTTATTAAGTCAGCTGAGTTTACTGATAATTTGTCAGTGTAAGTTGTCATTATCTAGCTATTAGCTGTATGAGTTGTATCTGTTATTGGGTTAAGCTTATGACTTTGTAGTAACACATATAGCACTCTCTGGACAGCAGGAAAAATTGTATTGTAATCCTATGGCTCAAGATGGTTATGCTTCTGGGTCGCCACGTCGAAAACCAGGACTTTTGAAGGATCAATTACGACTGGTTAAGCGAAAAGATTCAAGCCGTTATGAGATTGTTCCAATTCAAGACCCTTTATCATTTGAGAAGGGTTTCTTCATTGTTGTCCGTGCATGCCAATTACTAGCTCATAAGAATGATGGAATAATTTTGATTGGGATAGCTGGTCCTTCAGGAGCAGGGAAGACTGTTTTTACTGAGAAAATTCAGAACTACAAGCCTAGCATTGCTGTCATATCTATGGACAATTATAATGATGCTAGTCGCATAGTTGATGGCAACTTTGATGGTAGTAATTCCTTCCTTTGCTCTTAAAGTATACTGTAGGCAATTTAATATGTTTCCCAAACTCCCAAGTGCTTAGTTTTCTGATTTTCTTCGTCTCTGTTTAAATATGATTTCACACCCTGAAACATCTGGCATGCAGTAGCCTAGTATTGCTTTCATTTCTGTGCATCTGGGTGACTAGAAACTGGGTGATGTTATGGACTGCCATTTTCTTTTGGATTTTAGGGTGAAGTCGTGAACTTGAGCTTATTGATCTTTCACGAATGGTTTGGGTTTGTTGTTTGTGATATCTATGAACATGCAAGTAGCTGATATTAGGACAGATAAGATTGTTTTTAGCGACTTAGTATTAGAGAATCTCTCACGGTGTTCTGATCAATATTGGTATGCATTATCAAGTTTTATTGTTCTCTCAAATGGATTGCTAGCTGTTCTTATGTATACAAGTTTTCTTCCAACAGATCCGCGATTGACGGATTATGATACATTGCTTCAGAATATAAATGACCTTAAGGCAGGGAAGGATGTCGAGGTCCCCATTTATGATTTCAAGACAAGCTCCCGTATAGGATACAGGTCTCTTTCTTGATTTCGTTACATTTCCCTTTTTTCTGAAAAAAAATGGTCAGATTTAGATTGTTGGAGAGGGGAAATACAGATATGAACCCTGGTGGCAAGCCTGGGATATGGGGTCCGGCTTCCAACTGGGTTGACTCATGACGGATATCAGCATATTGCAGTCTGCCTATGTTTTTATTTAAATATCCCGCCGTGTCATATTTACATACATATGATTGAGCCCGTGGTTATTATGCTGGGTGACACCCTTACCAGTGACCCAGCTGTCTACTACATTGTCATGTCTCTTATGGTATGATAAAACCAACTTTGAATAATTCTGGTATATCATTTTTTAAACTACTTTTAACTACTACCGTTGCCATATCACGTAAGTACTCTATGGTCATGGCATTTTACAACGACCATATACTTCATCCCCAGTCGTGTTATTGGTAGTTGCTGTTCTGTGGTGGTAGTGTTAACTGTTGACCTTATAAACTGTGCTTGCTAGGAAAATGTAATCTTGCTAGTTCTTTAAGCAGTGTCTGAATTTTTATTTACTCTGATGGTATTCAAAGCTCATACATGGTGAACCATGCAGGAAAGTTGAAGTCCCAAGCTCTCGGATTGTAATTATAGAGGGAATTTATGCTTTGAGTGAAAAACTACGTCCTTTTTTGGATCTCCGTGTCTCCGTGACTGGTGGAGTTCATTTTGATCTAGTTAAACGAGTTCTACGAGATATACAACGTGCTGGACAAGAACCGGAGGAGATTATCCAACAAATTTCTGAAACTGTACATACACTATGCTTTAAAAATTGCAAATATTTTTTCATCTTTTGTTGGCATCTTGTTTTGATAACTTCTTACTTGCATGCTCACTCAGGTCTACCCCATGTACAAAGCCTTCATTGAGCCAGATTTACAAACAGCACACATAAAGATAATCAACAAGTTCAATCCATTTACTGGATTCCAGAATCCTACCTATATTTTGAAGGTTGTTTTATTTACTGGATTGGTGATCTTTAGAGTTTATAAGGTGCTATAGTTGGCAAATTCTAACATTAGTATTGTTGTTGCATATATTAATCTTGAAGTTTTTCGCTTTTGCAGTCGTCGAAGACTGTCTCTGAGGATCAAGTTAAAGCTGTTTTCTCTGACGATTTTAAGGAGGCTGTTGAGCAGACTTACGATATATACCTTCTACCTCCAGGAGAAGATCCAGAATCATGCCAATCATATTTAAGAATGCGAAATAGGGATGGAAAGTACAATCTTATGTTTGAGGTATGTCATTCAAACTTATATTTCTTAAAATTTTTCCAATTTGGCAAAAGTATTTGGGAGAGAGTGGAGCAAGAATAGGTAAATACGGATGATAGGGGTTAATTGGGTGGGCGTAAGGTATGTGTTTCGTCAACTCAAACTGCAACGGTAAAAGAGACAATTTAGATACACATATTTGCCAAATTTATCAACAGGGCAAATTATATTTCATTGAGTTGGCGAAGATGGGAAAAAGGGTAATTCCAGAAAATAGGAGTAATGTATTAACAAGAGTAGAAAGCATTCTTTTTAAGATAAGGTCATGTTCATACATTTATTTTAGTGGTCTCATATCAGTCCTGCTGGTAAGTCTTGTTTGATAGAATGATTGAAGATATTTAACGTGTTATAGATTTAATAAATGTCACAAAAACCTAGAAACAAACTGAATAGAGCGTGGAATATATTTGTTAGCTTGAAGGTTGAGCTAGTTTTGTTGTTTATAGTTGCAACAAAAGGTCAGGCTGAAAGATAGTATGTATGGATGATAGGCTGTCTCTTTTCAAAGTAGGGTATCATAGATGTAGAGATTTATTCGATCAAGAGTGATTAATAACACTGAGGATACGTATAGTAGACTCTCCTGTGAGAGCTTAGCTGTAACAATTGTCATGCAGGCTCATGACTGACTTTGAAAGTTTTATGATTGATAATAAGCATTTTGACCATCAGAATGCTGGGTTTTAGATAATGATGGTGAGTTTGGATTTACTGGTAACACTGCACTGACTGCAATTTATGGCCGAGACTAGTATTAGATGTGCAGGACAGATACATTTCCATGGTTCAAAATGAAAGCTTAGAACTAATGATCTAAAGATTGAATGACGTGCGATAACTTAGTTCAGGACTAGGAAAGGTATTATAACCTGCAAATTTTTGAAAACCTGCAGAGTATTCTGGAATGAGGGGTTGTGGAGGCAGTCATTTAAGTCTGTTTTTGTGTATCTGTGTTCTCTCTCTCTATGGTTTGTAATGTTCTTTTTTTACCTTACGATCCTCGTAGTATCCATCTATCTCCCTCCATGAATGTCAGTGGAATTATTTCTTGCCTTACGAAAGGGGCGAGAATTGAGAGACCGAATGAAAGGAATTAAGGACAAAGGAATCGTAAGATGCAAGCCTGGATTTCTTACACCATGTACATTTATTTAACAGGGTTGATGGGAGGGTAAGTGGCTAAGTGGTTGTGTTGGATGTGCAAAATGTTTTTAGTTATGTGAATGTTGCCACAACTCAAATTGAATCGTCAAAGATAAGGGCTGCTCTTTTACCTTTCCCAGATGTTACTTTTGAATATTGAACTTGTTTAGAGAATGGACATGAGCATGTTTTGGCTTACTGGAGCATGAATGATACGTATGTCTTAATATGTGCTGTGTTGAGTAGATTTCTAATTTATTCAGTATTAAAGTTGAATGGGACCACGCCATCGTGATTGAGTTAGAAATTCAAATACTGGTATTAGTTTCCAGTAAAATTGATTAACAATGGAGTATTGGTAAAAGAAATTCTCATAGGAATAGCGTAATTTTTTATTGTGTGAGCGAGCAACCGATCATAGCCTCGTAGCTTTAAACCTAAGCTTCCCCCTGTTCAGACTGTGTTCTTAGTAGTTAGTACTTTATGAGTTTAATACAGTTGGATAATGTGTGTATCTACTCATATTGCTTGAATCCTTATTTATCTTTATAATTGAAGTTTTGGTTGTCGGATATGTTAATCTTAAGAGTGAACTGTATATTTCAGGAATGGGTAACTGATAGTCCGTTTCTCATATCACCAAGGATAACATTTGAAGTAAGTGTACGTCTTCTTGGTGGACTGATGGCCTTGGGATATACAATAGCTGCTATCTTGAAAAGAAACAGCCATGTTTTTTCAAAGGATGGGGTGACTGTGAAGTTGGATTGGCTTGAGCAACTTAATCGCCATTATATCCAGGTAATTTTCAATCACAAATTCTGAAAGAAAACAGTCTTCACGCTATATTTTTTTGGGGAGAACGTTCCGTTTACAGTTATTTATCCACTAATCATTTAACTCAGACTTTATTACTTGTCTGTCGTAAGATTCATTTATAAAAGACAGGCGGTTCTCTAATGTGTTTGTCACTTGTACTCCCCGCTATGTTTATAAGTATTTTCCTTTAATTGTGGCATACAAATAGGAATTCTTGCTATTTTTTGACAGAAAAAAAACGTAAATAAAAATTTCAGTCTTTGAGACATTTGCTTTCTCTGATAATTTTGCTATCATCTCATAACTTTCACTTGTTTAGTATTTAGCTTACAAGTTATATTTAATATGTTCTGTGTATGTGAAGGTGCAAGGAAGAGACCGTTTGTTGGTGGAAAATATTGCTAAACAACTGGAATTGGATGGAACTTACATTCCTCGTGCGTACATTGAACAAATTCAAATTGAAAAACTTGTGAACGAAGTTATGGTAAGAAAAATGAAAAAATAATTGTTGGTTATGTTGTGTCATGCTTCTTCAAAAATGTCGCATTTATAATCTTATTACTATCCCAAAAAGGCATTACCAGAAGACCTGAAGACAAAGCTAAGCTTGGACGAGGATCTTGTTTCTAGCCCTAAAGAAGCTTTTTCCCGAGCTTCTGCTGACAGAGTTGCATTGAGGCACAAGAAATTGAAGAGGCAAGTTGTTTCACTCTCTCTCTCTCTCTTTTTTTTGTCTCTTGCAAAACAGTAGAGGATGTTGCGGAAATTTGTCCATTTTTTTAATGTTAATTTTTGCTATTGAAAATTCTGGTTGCCTGTTTGTTCTGGGCCTCTGAATGCTGTTTGGTTTCCATCTCCATTTTTTTTCTTTTCACTCATGGGATGAGCTATTGGCAATGGCACAGCATATCAGCCGCTCCCTAAAGATTTTCAACTTTTCCGTTTTCACACATTATTTTCCTATACGCAAAGAATTAGCAAATACTCCGTAGTTGATATCTGGCTGATATTTGACCAATACGGCCGATACTTGCCAGTAACTGGCCCATTGGCTTATAAAAGGCAAATAAAGCCGATAATAAACTTATATGGCGTATGACTGGTATAAATAAGCAAGTTGCAATAAGCCGAAACATTAGACGTGCTACCACGACATTGTAGGCAACGGTGATTCGTGATTGTTATGACGACGCAACTGATACCGCGATTTAATACCATGCTTTTAATGTTATCTAACTTACTAAAGACTGAAAGTTCTGTACACACATGGACATCCCTTAGATTTTCAAATAATAAACTCAATGATTTATCGTACCAGGTAGCTGCATTCTGTCTGTCTAGGAAGCCGCCGTCATTTTATCACCTTTTGATTGATGGGTTTGGAGTTTTTTTTTTTTGTTTACCAGGAAAGCAATAATGTTACTCGTAGTATATTAACATTAAGAATGGTGCAGTGGTATGTCCCGCTCATACTCCATTCAGAGAGACAAGAGCTCAAAGTTTAACGACTTTGATGGTAGGAGCAGCAGATATGATGAGAGAAATTCTGACTCCGCAACAACTGTGGGCAATGAGGTGTGTGATTACTAATTAACAGCAGGAATTAGGTTGCCTCTTAATTTCTCATTTTACCTCTTTGATTCACGCCCTTTCTATTGTAGTCAATAAGCCCCACTTGACTTTTTTTTCCTCGTTAAAAAAATGTGAATGACGCTTATTCACTGAAATGGTCAAATGGGGGAGTTTCCCACAATCATTCTTCTTTTAAACAAAAAAGGATAAAAGTTTTTCAAACATTGTTATGGCTTACCGCCTTTGCTAGCTTTTTTGTTTGGGATATCCACCATTTATCCCTTTTCTCTTTCTTTTTTTTCCCTTTACTTGTCATTATTTTAAACGAGTTTGATGGTTTCAAATGATGATTCATGTTAGCCCCAAATCATATTTAGGATTAAGGCTCCATTGTTGATTCATATTGTTTTCAGGGGGTTGCTTCATTGTCAGAGCAGATCTCAACGCTTAATGACAGAATGGATGAATTTACTTCAAAAGTCGAAGAGCTAAGTACCAAATTGACGGTCAAGAAACTCTCTCCCAGTCAGCATAACATGATCCTGCCTCATGAAGCATGCAATGGCTCCAAAAGCACGTCTCGCTTTATATCTAATTTGAGCAATGGCTCATTGACCAGCTCGATCCTCCCCAACTCCTTATCATCAAATCAGTTGAATAAGGAAGGTTCCTTGATAGAGGAGGTATGTTAAAAGATCTCATAGGTGTGATTTCAAGTTTTTTTGCTTTAAATTTATTGTCGTGTAGTAGTTGTTCAAGGTCTTGTATTGAGTCATTTCTATTTTGTTGGCCCAAGGTAGGGGTGGGGTATTGGATTTGGAGAGTCATTTGATTTATTGTTCTGGTTTGATAAATGAAGCTTCTATATTTCTGTACATAGACATATCGGGTGCATTTAGACGTCAGAGTGCAGCGTATTAAACAAGAACCACCTACTGAAATAAAAGAAAGTAAGGCAAACTAAATAAAGAGATCATATCACAAGTGATATTGAAGAAAAGTAATGTGAAGATAGTGTTGCCAGTATCCTAATCATGGGAAAAAAAACTCTATAAAACCCACATCTAGGCTACGTTCTCAGCCATTTTTGCGTGTTAATCTGTCTCGTTAGACTTTATAATGTGTAGATGTCTGCTAGCTGATAACGTCATTGAATGGTAGTATTACTGATCTGCATTCAAAATCCGTGAGCATTAAAACTGCCTTTTTAACTCTCTTGGACTGTGCGACTGCAATGGTGCTAGTACTAATCTGCATTCCTGATGTTGATCTCCTAATGTTATTCACGTGACTTCGTTCTCTTACCAGGTGCAAGGAATAGCACGTGGGCAGCGTCAAATGATGCACCAGCTCGATAATCTCTGCACCCTTCTACGAGAAAATTTGGGAGAGAAGCCACGTAGGGTGAGAAACGATAAAAGGTACACACTAGCTGATGTTGAACCCATCAAAGTGAACGTGGCATTGGGCTTAGCTCTTGGTGGATTGGTGATAGTCGTCTATAAGGGTTTTTGGACTCGTAATTGATCCCTCGCTAATTGCACTGATTTACTCTTTAGAACGATTCTTTGTCCCCTAATTTCGACATTGTTTTGATCAAGATTAATATACACCACTATCTTCTCCTCTGGGAAAGCTTGCAGGAAATCCTGTAATGTGTGATTTTAAGAGATCCTTGAGCCATTTTAAAGTTCTTGAGGAACTCTTTCGAGGGTAGAAGAATTATTTGAAAGGGGGAACCCACCAATTTTGTAAGCGAACTGGTTAGTGAAAAACAAACGTTCTTTGGAAAAGATAAAAACATTTTAAACTCAAATGGCAGGGAGTTGTGCCATTTTCCGATTTCTGGTTTGTGAGAAGCTCAGAAACATAAATACGTTTGTTTGCGTTGAAAGAGTCGTTCAGAAAGAGGCGATTTCACCTCTGTTTAACACTGGTTTGGCGGAAAATAGGGAGAGGTGGTAAATGGAGAGATTCATACAGCCCTTTTCTCAATCGATTATATCTTTGCAATTTTTTTACTATAATAACTCAAATCTCTTTTGAGCTCCACATTAAGTCATTAATGGAATTGTTGGGTTATCGAGTCCGATAAGCAATTTATGTGTTCCAATGACATACAAGTTCAGAGGTGTATGAAATCGACTGTCTTTATTTGACTCCTGTTAAAGAAAAACATTGGACCCTCGTGGCTATGGTCAACTTCGGTGAAGGTCGACAATATGAGGCACTCCAAATCGGCAATAGGGAGATTATTAAAGGCCTCGATTAGGAAATACTAATGCAAGATCTTATGGCTTTC
>JAGPOY010000682.1:11722-33509 GCA_018983105.1 Silene uniflora | reverse complement strand
CTCTAAAACCTCAACATCAACGATTTGATCCTCTGGAACCGTCGCTAAAGCCACACAAATATTGTTCTCTGCCATTTGTTTTTTAAATTATTGAATGAATAATATTTGTGTTTGATGAATTTTTTTTTTCAATTAATTGAAGATGAAGATGAAGGTTTGTGTTTGATGATTTTTTTATTTTAATTACATGAAGATGATGATGAAGATGAAGGTATGGAGGAAGAGACGGATTTTTTTTTTAAATTACATGAAGATGATGATGAATCTATGGAGGAAGAGACAGATTTTTTATTTTAATTAAATGAAGACGATGATGAAGATGAAGCTATGGACGATGATGAAGAATTTGTGAAGCTATGGAGGTTGTGAGGGAGGTGACAGTATGGTGGACCTTAGTTGTGGGTTTTGAGGAATGTCACAGTAAAAGATGATGGGTTGGGTATGTTGAAGCTTCCAAGGTGGGGTTAGTGGGGAGAGTATTAGAGTATTGTACAAGCCTACTATGACCTACACCATTAAAATAATAAGCCCACTAGTGTAGACCCGCCCCGTTTTGCTACAATACGGTATCAAAATGATCCGTCTCTTCCTTGTGACGGATACACAAGGTCTTCAATGAGAATTTGTATACGAAGTATTATCTCTCTTATTGTTTCTAGGCTTGTTGAGTTGTCCGAGTCGATACTCTTATTTTCTCTCGAACCATAGGAATATTATAAATATCTTTGACTCGTTTATTTCTCTTGAAATTTCTTCAATGCTTTTTTTTTACACACGTCTTTTTTTAGGAGGCCTACAGCCATTATGTGGCATAGGGGTTACGTCCCGCATGAAACTTAATAATATACCGCTTCGACGAATAGCTTGTAATTCTGCATCTCTTCCGAGACCGGGACCCTTTATCATGACTTCTGCTCGTTGCATGCCCTGTTTCACCACTGTACGAATAGCATTTCCTGCCGCAGTTTGAGCCGCAAATGGCGTCCCCCCTTTTGTACCTTTTTGTACCTAACTCGCAATCGTTGCAAGTCTAGTCAAGCAAACCCTAAGTTCAAGGCTTATGCCTATGCCAAATGATCAATCAAGCATCAGATAGAGTAACCATTTTAGTGTAAATAAGAGCCATAAAGTCACATGAAGTGATCATGGTGAAACCAATATTGTTCAAAAAAAACACAAAACTGCTACATGACCTCGCCAATCCTCCAAGCAATCAACACAATATTAATATCATGAGCATATATAGATGAACGGAACTTTGAACATTTTATAAAATCACTCATCAAATTTATTACCACCACCACCACCACCACCACATAGTTGAATAGTTTTAACACAGCCTATCATCTACTTATTCACTAAGGAGAAGGTCTTGAGAAATTGTTATTGCCTACATCATAGGTGGAGGAAGACCAAAGTTCTTGCTGAGGGAACCATCCTTAGCATGTTCACAATAAGCACAATCTTCATTTTCCGGATGATAAATAGTATGACTTGACGGTTTATCCTCATCACCTACCAAAACAAAGTCATATCATCAGTAAATACATCATATAGAAAACACAAAGGATAAAATCATTAATTAGAAGAAAATGATGAGTATGTATACCATAGGAATACCGTATGTGAAGCAGAGGTTCACATCGAATGACTTGTTGGGGATCCCCGTTTGCCACCTCGAGAAAGATAAGGTGAGCAGGAGCGTGAGAAGGTGCACCCTTTGGTCGAGCAAAGAAGTTTAGATGAAGTCCATCCCCATAAATACTTGAAAATGCTGGGACTAATATCGAAGCAAATCCAACAAAGTCATAGTCAAACCCCTACAAAAGAGCAAAGAGCATCAGGAATTGACTAAAAACACAGCGGAATCAAATAAAGGGTTTCGAACATTAGCAAAGAAGTTTATAATTACCACGAATTTGAACAGAAAAAAGATACATTAAAAAAAATCAATATCAAAAGAAATTAGGCATTTCATGCCTTTAATGAGTCCATTTTCTGGGGAATCAACATTCAATCGGAAAGGAATTCATTTACTTCTAGAAGAAGAACAAATTAGTTCAGAAGATCAAGAACAATTTTTAAAATTTTTAGTTGATGCAATCATAGGACTAAAAATAAACAGCCTCAAACACGTAAAGACAACAATGATTCAAGCAATTCAATTCAATTTTCGGTAAAGTTGATGTTGAGGTTTCTTCCCATATGTGTGTGAGGGGCATTGTCCCACATCGGTATAATAATAGTGAAGGGGCTAGCTTATAAGTTAGTGGGCTACTCCTCCTATGGCCAATTGGTTTTCGGATGGAAACTCACTTGGTTATAGGCCGGTCTCATGCACCTACTTCGCAAAGTAACCAGCGTATAGCGGAGATGTACATGGAGTTATAGGAAATAGCAACAAAGTGATACCTGATGGGATTTCAAATGGGCCAGAGCAAGGTCACATAACTCTCTGCAATCAAAAAACTTGGGCTCCACTTGTGTTGCACGACTGATCTCTACCGTTTCAGCAAACCAACGATGCATCTTCGCAGGCAACGAATCATCATCATCGGCAAAATGGCTACAATTCACATCAATACACAATTCAATAGAAAGCAAGATAATGAAATAAATTATAAAAAAAGGAAGTGATAGGTTAAAAGATATAGATTTAGACATACAGAACAGGAGCATCCCCATTACTGCACATGTGCTCATATTCGCCCAGCGGATACAACTTGGGTAAATTTAAATCGTCGCCTTCATGATCATGACTGTAATAAAATTCAACTCAACACAGTTAGAACATACACACACGAAACAAGGTAATGAAAATTTTGAAGTAATACAAAGGGCTAAAAGGTAAGATTATAGACAGAAAACATACTACATATTCATCTCGTTTGATGATTTGATTGGTGTCAATGACGAATTAAGGTCTCGCATTGGTATTTATAGGACATAAAGTTGGTTTAATAACAACATTACAAAACTTTCCAAACACCCAATTCCAATTCCAATTCCAATTCCAATTCCAATCAATATCTAATTTACGGAAACTTTCCAAAAGGCCCAATCCCACCTCTTAAACTAATACGGATTAATATAAACCGAAAACTAGTGAATATAATAATAATAATTCCACATCTAATCTAATACGGATTACTACTATATACATAAACCGAAAACTATATAACCCAAATAAACTACTCCTCACCTTTTTTTTTAACCAAAGGCACTTATTTACTGACTTATGGTTTCTTACTTTCTTTTACAAGCATGTCTATTATCAAGTTTAGTCTAGGTCAAATTCTAACCCGATTCAAAAACCCGACCTGACCCGATTTTCAGGTTCAAGATCTGTATATCTTGATCAGCGACCCGCTTGACCTGAATTTAGAATAACTCGTCAGGTAGAGTTGAAAATCGACTTGAATGAGTCGATCCGTTGGCCAAAGATAGAGCAAGAATAGTTATTCATTGTCTTTTTTTTATTGGGGTGTCTCGATTATTTGTCTCTCCTGTCACCATGGACACAACCGGACTTATCCTAACTACTAGTTTAAGATATCCCCTTGTTTTATTTGTTGAATTGATAAGCAACTTATAATGGTGGAAGGGACAGGTGGCATGGGTCCTTACTGGAATACCATTGTTTCTGATTATCTTCAAAAGATTATCAGGTTATCTTTTGATTCTGTTTCGTCACTTTTTTTCTGTCATATTTCAATTGTTTGTTTTATGGTATTACTCCTTCCGTTCCGGTTATTTGTTTGCCTTTTATTGAAATTGAAATACGTCTCAAAGCGAATAAAACAGTCAACAAAATAATTGAGACGGAGGGGGTGTCTGTGTTTTAGTTGGGAATTCTAATAGTTGAGCAGTGGGTTTAGCAATGATGATGATGATTGACTGGTTAATCTTGCGTTTACATAATGCATTTTCAAAACTCTTAAGTTTTATTTTTTTGTAATTTTACAAAGTTGTTACCTTTAGAACAATTAGTCTGACCATTTCTCGACGAATGTTGATTAATGATACATTCAATCAACTCTATAAGTAGTCTGCTATGATAGAATGGGTACATCTCAGGTAACTCGGGTAAATGTACGAGGCGAGTATGTGAAATTGGTAAAAGAGACGATCTTTTTGGGTGCATTAGTGAATCAGTCAAGGAACCCAAAGGGTTTCAACTACGACTTTTACAGTTGGTGTAAGTGGTAGATTTCTTAAGGAGGAATAATTAACTTTTTGGTCGTAGCTCTGGTAATCCAAGTGTTTCCTTTATGCAGTGTTTATGTTTTAAATGTGGAAAAAGTATTAAATCTTTGGAATCTAAATGAGAGAGGGACTGCAGTTTTATACAGTTAGGTCGTCTTCTGTTGGTGCGATTTATTTGTCTGAAATTTTGTTGGTGTGTAAGCTGGGCGCCTGCTTCTTGCTATTAGCTCTGTCTAATGGAAATATGAAAGGAAAGTGATGCCTTAGAAGCTTATATGTCCGATAAGTCGACAATTTACTTGATATGAAATTTCAATAGTGGATCAATGATCTTGTTTCTTATTGAAAGATGAACAACAGGACATTGTATATTATTGTAATTTATTTTGCCATTGCAGGTCATTTTGTGCCAACAACTAGACTGTTCCGGACTCCGGTATGTGATATTCCACCCTGTTTGCCATTTCCCAATATGGATTCCAGAATCGAGACACAATGGGTTATTGATGGTAAAAGGCACTGTGTTCTTGTTTCTGCCAGTAACCCGTATCCCTTGCCAACACCAGTATACCGACCAACTTTGGAAAATCTAGAGATGGTGGAAAAATGGTGGAGAAAAGAAAACTTCTTTATATGATGTCGAAACAGTGTCCAAGTGGTTCGGACAGGTACCAGCAAAAATTTGCATTCTTCCACGTAGCATCCTCCCTTTAATTTTCCCTCTGCTTCTTTTGTACGAGTAATATTTATTATTCTGATATTGGCTTTGCTTGCAGTGCTCTGTCTCTTTGTCAGTTATCTGTCATAGACAGCCTCTGAAGCTTAGAGCTATATACAATGCGGTAAGCATCTTGGTGAGATTAATGAAGATCATTTATTTCTACGTTTTTTTGTAATGCTTCAGGTCATCATTTGCATGCCTCTGTACTAACTACAGACTATGCTACAAATCTCTGTCAAAAGTATTCGAGAGTTGTTTTTGGGGAATGCCTGGATTTGATCAGTATTGTTATGGAAGTATCTTTTCATAGCACTGATCTGTACTGGTGAACTAAGATTTTGTAAGGTGAATGAGGAAAAAGAACAAAAGTATCATCAAATAGAGTTGTTTTGTATCGTTCCATGAGTCTGTGCCTTGCCTTAGCAGAAGTCTTGGGTGATCTTTCTATCGTTTTAGCAGGAAAGTAGGATGTTCAGATAGTGAGGAAGGGAAGAGAAGGAAAAGGAGAAAGTACCATAAATAAATTAGCGTTTCTTGTTTGATTTTGCTAATAGATAGAGGTTGCAGTTTATAGGTGACCGCAAGGCCTATCAGCATGGCTTGAGCAGATTTTAGGCAGCATACCTGCTTAAGTTCTCTTTGCAAATAGAAAGTCAAGAATGACAGTTTTAAAGAAAGATGGAAGGAATCTAATTTTTTTTTCTTCTGCAGCTCTAATCTTTAACATGTTGAGGATCTTGATAATTTCCTCTTATTAGAAAGAAATATATCACCGTGATCTCCTCGATTATTGTATTTGACGGTTCTGTTTGTTTGGATCCTTGTAACTGAGTCTCTGATATGTTGGATACGATGAGATCAAGGTTTGAGGTTTGTGGCATGTCATGTTATTATGATCCATGGTTCAATAAGTCACCTTACCATGGCTTTGCCATCCCTATTATTTCTGGTTTAAGATTGTTTGGGATGCCTAGCGAAGAAGTATAACCGTTAAATTAAGAATAATGAATATTGTATGTCATAATTGTAGGCTAAACGTAGCCCGAAAGCATGTGAACCAGCTGTTGACGTTAAGCAACCTCACTTCCTCGTTCTTATTTCGTATGTGGCTTCATTGAGGTTTGTGCTGCTTTGAGTCGATCAGGGGTGCCACACTGCCACCAAGTAAGAACCCTAATTTGACTAAGATCCTCGATCTGGCCTTCCAGTTTTTCTAATCTTGTAATGTGTTGGTCTCTGGTCATGTATTTTTGACAGCACTGATTGATTTGACTCTTCGAGCTTCTTGTTTGTCTCTTTCCTAAATTAACTAATGCTGCTAGATTGGTGTGCTTGCTTTGTTGATGCTGTTCTTTAAATAGTACGGAGTAATATGAAGTCGGTATCTCATCAGTAGTAGTCAATTCCATCAAAATGAAAGTTGATCCATCAACCTGGTAACTAAGAGGGTTTGTTTAATATGAGTTGTCGATTTACCCCTTTTTGCAAACATATTCAGGAGAGCGAGTAGAGTCAGTAGAAAATAGTCAAGGTTAAAATATGGCATTTAAAACGTCCTGTTAAGTGTGTCGGCATCATTTCTTAAGTTGAAACTAAAACAATCAGGGCCTTAGTTAATATTTACCCAAGCTGCCTTAAAAGCTAGAAGTTGCCTCATTCCTGAATTTTCAATTTGAGTCTCATGTTAAATGCTCCCATTTTCACCGTCAAATTCGTCAGCCATATCAGATTGCTATTTTTGATTTTATATATTTGGTTGCTGAATTATGTGTCAAATTCTCCTTTAGGAGCCTAGTACAGTGACTTCAATCGGATCTGAACCTGCTCATACTCATATGCCTTCCATGGCTCGTCCCACTGACCCAACTGCCAGCATACAAGCATCATTTCTTTCTAAATCCGTAGACATTATTACGAATGACGAGAGTTTACCAGAGCTCAAGCCCATGATCAGTATACTAATTTGGTTTTGGGTATTGTAGGCTGTGTGTGATGCTCTATCAGTAAACTCTGATTCAGACTGCTGTCCTCAGAAAGGAAGTCAGTCCTCTTGACTATTCTGATTCTGCCACTTAAGACATAACCTATACTTCACGCAGACTTTAAGTGATGAGAACTTGCAGAAAAATGCCACTTATTGGCTTACTGTGTGCTGGTGATGTAACCTTATTTTACAACGTTGGCAACTCGAATGAATTCTGTGTTTCATGCTGCCTTAACCCTGTGAGGCTGTGAGGTCTTGTTTATAATAGGTAGCAGACTAGTAGGTCTTGTTTCTACGGAAGGTGTTTCAAGCGAGGAGAGCAGCAGGATTCCAAGAGAGGACAATATTAGCTAGAACGATGGACAAGTCATAAAGACAGGGATCTTGAAGTCGTTTTCTCTTAAGATTAAGGAGACGAACAAGAATAGAAATGCTACTGAATCCACTAGGGCAGTTGGTAATGAACCTGCAACAAATGTTGAGGACTCTTTGGGTGCACTCAAGGAGACTGGTGGAGGGGGTTGAGGTGACAGATGCAGATGCAAAGTCAACTAACAATTGCACGTGGACATGTTTGAAATAACGAAGAAGCATACAGAACGGTTCAAACAGGAATTGCCAAGTGAGAAGGATACAGATACACTGGCAATTAAGATTTAAGAAGATGAAGAATGATTCAATCTCTGGGACTCCTGTGAATGCCCAAGTCAAATAGAAAAAAAGGAGGTGGCTCTCTGGCTCAGCAGCAGCTTATGCAAGCGTTTCTATGTTTGCGGCATCCACATGCTCCTTAAGACGTTAAGTTTATGAAAGCAGTGAGCAGGCATGCAGTCGGAATTGTTTCCTTTTATCCTTGCTGCCACCACTGTCCACTGATGCTCTTGTCGATTTTTCCGTAGCCTTATGAATGGTACTCGCTATGAAACTCGAGAGCGATACTTCTCTTTAAGTGATCTGGTATAAGGGAACATACAACAATATGACGCACATGAAAGAAAGTACGGGATTGTCAACAATCAAGATTCTACTAATTAATCCACACCATTTCAGACTACAAGAGTAAAGAGTTGTTTAATAATGTCCGTGCCGATTGCCACCAGAAGACTCCAGGCTCCAGCCAGCAATAACACGAGAAGAGAGTATAGGGAGCAATCTTGTTTTGTTCCATTATTTCCATCGCATTTGAAATTTTGCTCGAAATGGTCCCAAAATTTGAAAAGGCGCCAAATTTTCTTGGACGACTTCTATATTCTTTTTTAATTGAATGCATAAAACAAACGACGCAAATTGTTGAAGTAGTTACTACGGATACTAGTTAATGACGGGTCTCGAAATATTTATTTTACGATTTACAAGTGAATGTTTACGGAGTACTCCTACTAGTTAATTATAACATCACTATATGAAAAATTATATTTGTATTTTTTTCAACACTATTTGGCAGATAAATTTAAATTTTGTTTGTAGATTTCACATGGGCACGTAAGTGAGCTTAGTCGACTTGACATCCACTTAAGATTGGATCCGTCAAAGCTAAGCTCGAACTCGGGCACTAAATTAGTAAATTTCAACCTCGGTTCACATGGTTAAGCTCAATTTGTTTTATTTATTTCTTTAATTGCATTATTTTATAATCATAGATTTAGTATTAACGTAGAGACGGAAGTAGTATCAAAACTGAAATTCACGTAAAATAATCTATAAATTGTGTAAGCGTGTGACGGATATACCCGTCACGTTATTATTGTCAATCACACCCATTTGGGTGGTTGGCTAAAATTTACACAACAATACTTACAAGTACAACTGGCAAATTATGACCAACTGGCAATTACCAAGGTAAAAAGGTGGGATGACCTCATTGCCTTGACGCCCAAGTTGACCTCATTGTCTTTATCTAATTTGTTTTTTCTTTTTAGTTTTTTCTTCAAATCCTAAGACGCTGCGAAATTGTTGAAGCAGTTATTGGATGGCTCTCGAAATATTTATTTTACGACTTTCAAGCGAATGTTTACTATTCATTCTATAACATCATTTATATTAAAAATTATAGGACGCATTTGTAATTTTTCAACACCTTTTAGTAGATAAATTAAATTTTGCCTGTATATTTTACATATGCATGACGTAAATGAGCTTGGTTGATTTGACAACCTCACAACCTCTTAAAGTTGCCTGTAACTCCAACCAATCCGTCTTGCTGAAGACCGTCTTCAGCTGAAGACCTCTCACACCCCCTCCCCCACTTGCCCTCCCCACTTGCTCATTGTGAGAGGTCTCTCCGAAGAGACAGTCTTCAATGAGATTTCGCGAACTCCAACACGGACAACAAATTTCAACCTCTTTTCACTTGTTTGTGCTCAATTTATTTATTATTTATATTATTTTATGATTTATGATTTGTGATTATTTAGTTTTTAGACTGAACGAAAGATGAAAGTAGTATTAAATCTAAACTTTCGTCACATATTATTCTAGTCTATATAATCAGTGAAATGGACGGTTCAACTCAAATTTATACAACCTAAATTATATCAAAAATATGCATCACATACTAGGTTGCACGGACACCTCTCTTTTTCAGCCGTACCGTGTCCGACACCGACACTCCTCGGACACACGTCGAAACGTGTCGGACACCTATAAAGCCGTGTCTAACTTCCAACATTTATTTGGGCTCGTGTCCGACGCGTGTCCATGGTATTTTGGCCGTGTCCGACGCGTGTCCATGGTATTTGGGCACCATTTTGGGTGAATTATATTCTTTAGACGAGAAATGAATTCACGAAAGAGATTGATTAGAAGATGAGTTTGGATGTAAAATGAAAATGAGCTATAAATAACGACAAATTTTACCTTCACATATTTAAATTTGACATCAAATACTTTTATAAAAATAAAATCGAACTTTTATAATTAAAAAATATATATTTTATTAAATTTATATAACGTGTCCCGTGTCCTAAATTTCATGGGGTGCCGTGTCACGTGTCTGTGTCGTGTCCGTGTCCGTTTTGGTGCTACCTAGATCACATATACTCCGTATAAATTTGATTCATACACGTACTTGAATACTCCTTAAAGAAAGAATAATAAAGAATGCAAAGGACAAAAAATCCAACTGTCATTAATTGATTTACACCAATTACCACCTGTTTTAATCCTAGAAGTAAAAAAGAGTGATGACATCATTGCCTTGCCTTGGTGCCCAAGGTGCAAAATCACATTACTCACTGCTCACTGCTCACTGCTCACTGCTCACTGCTTCACTTCTCTTGAAATTTAGTCTTGCATTCTTGTACTATAATCTCTACTAATCTGTCTTTTTTCCGACGTAAAATTAAAAATGGCGACAAAACTTGCTTTTAATTGGGATAATAGTTTTAGTTGGTGTAGAAATAAGTATAAGAACACTCTACTCTTTCCTGAAGTCCGGATTCAAGACGGATTTCAAGATTGTCCACATTGTTCATTGTGTCCGTCTGTTGAGGTTAGAAATCAGAAGGTTTGGGTGGATGAACACGAGTACAATGCAAAAAAAAATTTAAGGGTCGATCTTGATTCCCTCAGAAGAAATCATCCGCCTCCGATATCCGTTTCTACTATCGTCGAGAAGATAAAAGACAAGTTTAAGGGTTTCATCAAAGCTACGGGAACCAATAGACGACCATGGGTAAGTTTCTAACTTTGTTCCGTCTCTTTTTTTTATTTTTTAAAATGTTGTTAATTGAACTATTCATAACATTTAGAGCGTTTGGTTGATTAGTTGATTCAAGCTGAATACGAGTATGATTTTTAGATCATGACTAAACGATGATTGATTGGATAGAGCGATGATTGATTGATGCTTTAGTTATTAAATTAAATAGGCTCGAGATTAGGCCATTATTATGATTTTTGATATATTAGATATAATGATAATGATACCGGGGCGAAACCGGGAACAAAATCCATGTAGGACTAGATTCATAGACAATGGATATATGTATCGGTTTGTTTAAAAAAATTCCAAGATACTCAAAAAGCGAGGTTTTTTTTTGTGTATTTTGTCCAACTTGTAGGCTAAATAAATTAAAATTTATATTTTTTACGCAAAAATTACATAAATATTTTGATTAAGTTGGAGTCGAACCCTTCTCTTGTTGAAAGGTAAGCTACACAATAACCCTCCCCAGTCCCCTCTGAAGTCTGAACTACCTTGTAATCTTGTATCTATGCATACTTGGCGTACTAACTTTTATTTGGAAATTCATCTAGCCATAGTAAATTATGATGACTAGATCCGCCCATAGATATATATAGTACTCGTATTAATAATTAAGGAATATACAAAAAGATAGGTGGCGCTCATCAATAAAAAGACCGAACATTAAGGAGGCGTATTGCGAGTTGTGATCGAGTTTCGTGTTAGTTGTTTGTAATAATATACATAGAATTTCAGTCGAATTTATCATTGTACAAATTCACAGCATGAGGAGACTTCCGAGACTAACTTAGTAACCATACTATTACTACGGTTTGTGTCTCACTACTGACTCCTATAATTGTTTGTTTGGATGCAGCCATTCAAGGTTAAGGATTGCAAGGTTTATAAAACCTTCCCCGCCGCTCCTGGTGCACAAAAGTCATTGTATGATGTTATTAACCATATTATGAATGAAGGCCCGGTGATTGGTGCTTTTAGAGTCGGTACAAACTACTTTAACATGACAAGTGATGAGGTGTACTTCAGCCAGGGACAATATGTTCCATTTGACCCTAAGGAACCAAACGTACCACTGGTCCATGGGGTATGTCTCACGGGACTTGTCGAGGTGACCGATGGAGTACTTAAATATAATGCGTTTGAAGTGATTGATTGCGGCAAACTGATTCCTAATGACCGTAGGTTACGCTACATCCTTGCCCGTGACATTGATTATGTTTATGTTCCGACACTTTGATTTTCATGTCTAGTGTCTCTTAGTTATGGTAGATGGTAGGCGCCAGCCGGATTATGTCTCCACCATCATTTATATATGTTGTTGTTCATCTTGAACATCTTGTTGTGTATGTGTTGAACAATTTTTCATTCTCTTGAACATCTATGTTATGTTATGGAAGTGGGTTGAATTTTATGTCAGAATTCTCGTGTTACGCTTTCAACTCTTGTCATGTTATCGACTGAGTTTGTGTCTCGGAAATCCATGTATGCCAAGGTGCGGAGGACAATGAAAAGAAACTGATTTGGCACTATCCTAAGGATGGTGAATACACAGTGAAAACGGGGTATGCGCTCATTCACTGGTGGTTGGACCAAGAGGAAGTGTCGGAGTAGCTGTGACAGTAAACACCTGTTGCGGAGATCGATTATGATCATCACCTTCAATTGCTCGCTATGTGGAAGGACCGTGACACTATGCCATTCTTACCTCTCAACGTTTCATTACCGGGTCTTGGTCTTGTGACATGCTCTTATGACCTTGTTACCCATTGTGCCTTGTCCATGATGCTTACATTGTGACCTCATTTAGTACCCTGGTTGAGCAATGACGGTCACTTGTGTCCACAATAAGATGAAGAAAATCAACCTGCAATTGTTTCAACTCTCCATGCCCCCCAATCGTCCTGCAATATGCTACATGGATCCACTTCAATTGTTTCAACTCTCCATGTCCCCGAACTAAGAAAACTTTGATAGGGCCAACAACAGCTTTATCAACAAAATGGCCGAAATATACCGTTGCAAATAAAAGAAAATGGTAGTTAATGGAGTAACATCACTTTCTTAAGATCAAACTGATCGATCTCCCGTAGCTATGATCAGAAACTAGATAAATAATTCGTACAAGTGCCAAGAGACCGATTTAGGCCTCTTGTACAGGGATAGAGAAGATGAATCGTCCATTAATGAAACCGTTGAATCCTCAAACATGAAGCAGTAGTAGGTAGAAGTAGAAGTCGACTTTAGCTAGCAAAGTTCCTAATAATTGTGACTCGTGATCCTTCTTGAGATCGATTTGGGTCAGATTAGGATACATTACTCGTCTGTAGATAATATTAGTTTTAGCAATGTTTTAGGATTGGAAGTTGTGAAAGAGAGTCATTTTTTCTGGCCAGCTTGGCCGGTATAAACCAGAAATTGACGATTGTACTGAAAAAAGAGAAGGTATTTCTTTTAGGATCCTATTTCTGCTGTATTTGCTATGTATATGTTGACATATTTGCTACATAATATGCTATATGTCCAGACGATGTTGCATGACTAGTTTCACCATTCAAATTGGTGACCTGCATATGCAAGGAAAGAAGAGACGAGACACAAGTTGAAACACGAGCTTGATGAGAGACGTATTGCAAGTGAACTGCGACAACATTTCCTTGGGATAATTGTGACTAAAAATAATGGGATTATTATCTCACCATATAGTAAAAGTTGCATTAGAACAAAAGGTGGTGCAGCAAACGCATGTACTTGGTTATTTCTATAAAGCAGTGGAAACTAGAGCGCAATATGTAGGAAAGCACTTGACTGGCCGGAGCTGAATGAGCTGGCCGCGCCATGTCTTGACATGGCATGAGCAAGGCGTTGCTTGTGCGGCCTAAGAGCTTGAAAAAAACTAGCCCTGAGACAACCCTCTTCATTGTCCAACAAGACAACAGGGGCAACAACCAACATCATTTACCAGAAGTGCCTCACAAAAGGCCAAAAGAATCCAACTCAGTCGGGTCTATGCCCAATAAAGCAGATACGTTGGCAGTAATTAGCGCCCGTACGACAAAGTAATTACCGTATACGCATACCACATCTATTCCCATCACTATAAACTATGCCAGGAGTCGGAACAAATGTCTAAACCATGTAATCTCTAAACAAATAATGAGCACGCAAAATGGGTAATCTGGCTTCCCCATTATCACAATGTAAACAATGGCAGGAGCAGTAAAAGGAGAATTCCCCATTCGCAACAACAAATCAAGAATATCACCTCAAACTCTAAAGTAAGAGCAAATAAATGGTGAATGCTGCATAGCAAGACCCACTTGTGGGCTGTGGCTTTTGACAGAAGCATCCACAGACCCATACCCAGCCTCCTGCAAGATGCTACATGGAACCAATCACAAATAACACGTAGAGTGGCACATTATTAAGACTTCGTTAGATTCACAATAAGCATATATAAAGAGTTTACAGATCTCCCAACCCAACATAAGAAAACTTTGATAAGGCCAAAAGATTCAACATGAAGGCCGCAATATACTCTTGCAACCGAAAGAAAATGGTAGTTAATGAGGGTGGTCAATCATAAGCAATGTAATCATTATCAAAGACCTTTCCAAAATTCATACATAAGTTAATAATGGAAGGAGCAATTCAGTTGATTAGTATTAAAATGCCTAGATCATCCCTACTACTAAAATCTGATGTCGAACCCTCAAGGAAGACAGAAGTTCTTGCTTAAAGAACCATCCTTAGCGTTTTCACAGAAAGGACAATCTTCATTATCCGGATGATAAACAGTATGGCTTGACGGTTTATCCTCGTCACCTACCAAAAGAGAGTCATATCAGTAGAATACATCTTACAAAAAAACACATTGTGCAAAAAAACAGATACGATACATCATTAATCATTAATCATTAATAATTATGAAAAGCTATAGTAAAATTCAGTTCAAAGAAATTGAGAAAGAAAACAACTAGAGAAGAATAAGAAAAAATACGATTGTATATATACCATGAGAATATGGTATGCCAGGTACAGGTACAGAGCGAATTATTTGTTGGGGACTCCCATTTGCCACCTCGACAAATATGAGCTCAGCAGGAGAATGAGAAGGTGCGCCCTTTGGTCGAGCAAAGAAATTCAGGTGAAGGCCATACCCATAAGTAGAAAAAACTGGGACTAAAATTGAAGCAAATCCGACAAAGTCATAGTCGACGCCCTAACAAAAGAACATTAGGTTATTAATCCCACACTATTAAAATTGATAATTTAATTTAATGCTTCATTTCCTACTCCTGTTTGGTTTGCTTTAATTTTGATGCTAGTGAATTGAAATGACTATCTGATGGTGCACCAATTCCCGTTGAGATAAAAGATAACAAGTCCATGGAGGCTTGCTTTTATATTACAAAGAGAAGTCGAGATGATTTAGAGGTGATGACAATTATGCATATTTGAAAATGTTACAAAAAAACAAAGCGCTAGACACAGAAGACTGTAGGACTTTGCTGAATGCGTCTCAAAAGAAGCGCATAAGGCCATAAGGGGATTGAAGAGTAAGTGCCAGAGTGAATATATTTAGACTAAATCGAACTATTTATGAGATTTAGGCCATGATGTGAAACAAAAATCAACATGGTGAGGATGAACTTTCAGAGGACGAAATTGTCGAGGAAAACCCCATGTAGTATGCAAGGATAATAATGAGTACGCAACACAAGTAGAAGCTACATTACAAAACGAGTATGTGTCGCAGTTGAATATGTGTGATGTTAATGCAAAATTACAATATTTAATTTTCTTTCACGGATTATTATTTACAGTCTCTAAGTTTTATTTCAAAATTATTACGCTCGCCTATGTTACTCCTACACTTCACTTAAGTGCGGTGTGTACAAATAATAATAAAGTAATACCTCGTTAGATTTCAAATAGTCCACAGCATCTTCACATAACTTTCTACAATCCATAAACTTGGGCGCGGGTTCTGACCTTATTCTTTCAATCTCCTCACCATAGTTTCGGAACATAATAGCAGCCAGTGAATTATCATCTTCAGCAATATGACTACAATTCAATAGAATAGAAAAGAGAAAAATACGTAATTGAAGTACTCGTAACAAAAAGCGCGCAAAAAAAAAATGGGTGGTAGGCTAAAAAATAGATATAACGATATAAACATACCCATCAGAAGGAACGACGCAGATGCAATCGGAGTCATATTCGCCAGAGGGATACAACCTGGGGAACCTCAAATCACCGCCTTCATGACTGCAATACAATTCGCAATTAGGAGGTACTAGGCTAATAAATAAACGGAAACAATCATACGATAGAAAACATACAACATATTCATCTCCTTTGATTTGATTTGATTGTGTCAATGACGAATTAAGGGTCTCGCATTTGGTATATATAGGACATAAGGTTGGTTTAATAACATTAGAAAACTTTCCAAACACCCAATTCCAATTCTAATCTAATTTACGGAAACTTTCCAAAGGCGAAATTCCACTTCAAAGCTAATTCGGAGTAATATAAACCGAAAACAAGCGAGTTGAATCAACAACATGAATATCATAAAGTAATATATAAACCCTGACGAAGTTATATAATAAATAAATAAAAATAAAAATAAAATAATAATAAAGCGCAAAGTTGTGAACATACAAAGGATTCGGATTCGGGCACGGAGTCGGAGTCGGATTTATCTCAAGGGCTTCAAATTGTTGACTTGATTGTCCAACATCATCATGAGTAGAGTTCAAAACCTCGACAAGTTGAGTAATTTTGGGTTTAAGCCCATTAATAAGGTTAATCTTGTGACGCAATTCATCAACATTGACCGTCTCATGAGACGAGATCAGCAGCTGAAACCTTCTATAAATACCACCAAGCTGTGACTCCATATTTCTCAATTCAACAACCGTTTTTTTGGGCTTAATCTGTTTCCAACTGCTCTTGGACGGTTTGCTCATCCGTTTCGAGATATCTTTAACCTTTTCTTCGATATCTTTCACTGTTCTCAAGTCTTTCACCATTTTGCTCCTCATTTTCGCAATTTGTGATTCTAGCTTGTTATCCCTCTCCCTATCGCTCCCGCTATCCATCTTTTTCTTCGATTGATCGATTGATTTGATTTTCTTCAATTGTTTGCTCTACTTTCCCCTCTTTTTCAGAAATTAGGGTTTCAGAACAATTTGGGTTCAAGTGGTTCAAGTGAATGGTGGTGTGTGTCAAAATTGCTACTGTAAAAGAATTTAGTAAAAACCAAAGTTAACCCAAACAAACTACTCCTCAGTCCTCACCTCTTTTTTTAACTAAAAGCAGTTACTTATTGACCTCATGGTTTTACTTTTACAAGCATGTCTCACGTCTACTGTCTAATTTAGACTGGGTCAAATTTTAATCTGACCCGACTCGATTTTCAGGGTCAAGATCCTAAAAATCTTGATCAGCGACCACTTGACCCGAATTCGAACTAACTCGTTAATTAGAGTTGAAAATTGACTTGAATGAGTCCACCCGTGGGGCCAAAACTAGATCAAATTTTTTTTATAATCTTCTTTTCTACTATTTGGCTATTGTTTTCACTTTGTTTTACTTTAATCTTGTTAATTATCTTGTTGAATAAGTTGCTTGGTGAATCAATGTCAAATTTCTTCTTACTACCATGACTTCTCTTATAATATGTGTATGTGTAAGTAGTCAGAAGGCGGCTATAGAGGGGGTGCAGGACTGCAGGGGATGCACCCGCACCCCCTTTGTTAAAAAATAAGTACTCCGTATAATTTTGTGTAATTAGGGAACATATTAGTTATGTTGGTCTAGTGGTAGTGTACAGGTTTTTATTGTTCAAGGTCATGGGTTTAATACTTCTTCTGAACAATTTTTGTTCAATGTTTTTTTACCATTTGTGTTATGTATATTTTACCCAATCACATAACGAATTATTATCTTAGAACCAAATTTCTCATTATAAAAACATAAATCCACGACCTTCATAATTTCGTTAATTTTTCGCACCCCCGTCCACCGAATCCTGGAACCGCCCCGTAGTCATCTTATAGGGTCTTACAAGGGATTTACGGAGTATTAAAGTTTGTTGGTTTGATTTTTTATGTTGGGTAACTCTTTGAAATTATCGTTCTTTAAGTTTATTGCATACAAAGTGTTTGTATAATTGTTCTTGTGGGTTTACATTTAACTAATTCATTGTTTTGCTTTTAGATCAAGAGACTATGTTACATCGTAAAATAGCGTAAGTTGCGAGACTCCATTTAGTTAGGCTTGAAGTGGTCATAATATTGAGAGGATTTGAGCAATGCGTACACAATATTTCAATGTTATTGGTTCCAACAATTGAACAACCCTTATTCATTTGAATAAACCCGATTGACCCTATTCTCTATCTAATTTGATTTCCAAAAATTCTACCGTCCTCCCGGAGGACGGAAGAATTACTCATTGATTTCATCTATTTGAATCTTGTGGTCTTTATTTATTCATCTAAGTTTGGTAATTTAATTTTGTTTTAGTCTTTGTTAGCCTTAGTTAAACTTAATCTAAACCCAAAAATTGCGACTTAGTATAAACTAGAGCTAAATCTCAAGCAACAACTTTGTGGGGAAAAAGGAACATACGTCGAATGGATTACCCTAGACTTTTATTTGTTTTTGAACATGTGTATAAGTCAGATTTTTTTTTTTTCATTAAAACTCAAATTTAACTAAGCTTATATATAAGTTTTTGAGTTTTAGTTTAATGTTTTTGAGCTTAATGTATAAGTGAATGAACTCAAAAACTTTATAATAAAACTCGTAATTTTTAAAACAAAACACAAAAAATTTATTACAGTATAATAATGCTATGAAAGTATACAACCGGTGGTAGACCAGTAGTACATAGATAATCTACTTACTAAACTTTGTCTCTTCTGTCACCATGGACACGACCCGACTTATCCTAAATACTAGCTTTAGATATGGTTGTTATTTTAGTGTTTTGATTTGAGTGCACGGCGACATCTATCATTAGTACCTCCGACAGTTGGTCGGATGTAGTTGGCTCTCATGGGCGTACTATTAGTAATTTGTATGGTTACACGTGTTAGGCAAGTAAGTCCGACCTTTAGTTAAATAAGGTTGTCTGAAATATTTGTTCTCATTAGCGACCCTTAAATTAACGTTCTTTTCTAGCATAATTCTCTTGATTGCTTTGTGAAATATTCAGTCTTGGCCGTTTATAATTATATGATTATAACAAAGTGGAGTCCGGTGTTAGAAAAAACAATTTATATGATCGTGGCATTTTACTTCCTGCTGCCACCAGTTCACCACCATCGTATCATAAAAAGAGAAATGGCAAAACGTAACTAATTTAATGGCGGGTAGCAACTTAAAAAGTTTCATTTTTACTTTATTTTTTGGTAAGTTTACAAAATTCTTACCTTTAGAACAATTAGTGTGAGCATTTTTCGACGAATGTTGATCAATGATACATTCAATCAACTCTATAAGTAGTCTGCTATGATAGAATGGGTAAATCTGGTGTAAATGTGAAATTGGTAAAAGAGACAATCTTTTCATACAAGCATCATCTCTTCCTAAATCCGTAGACATTATTATGAATGACGAGAGTTTACCGGCCAGAGCTCAAGCCCATGACCAGCTTGCCTCAACATATGGCGTGACATGTTTGTGCCTAGTATGCTCTTATGCCGAGGATTGAGGCCCTTTTGTAATTATTTGGCTACGAGTACCCATTTTCTCTAGTGAAGTAGATTCCCGCACTAAGAGGGGTAGGGTGTGGGTTGGACGCCACACACACAGCCTTTCCTATTCAATAACAGAGAAACTGTTCCAAGTGACCTTTAAGCAAATGGGAATGGTCGTTATTAATACTGTTGGCATTGTTCAAGAAGCAGAACATTGTTAAGACAAGTTAGATATTTGCAAAGGCTCCCTAGCCCCTTATTCATCTATAACATTATGTAATGGCCGTCTCATGAGGATTTGTGTTCTCCATATGTATAAAAGTGCTTAGCTGGATGAGGTTATGCCTCTCGTAATTAAGTGGCTGAATGATTGTTTTACCTGGCACTCCCTTCAAGTTTCCAGTAGAAAAATTGGAGAAGGAAATGGTTTTATTATGGTAGTCCACCTATATGTTTTCGTAACTTTCTCTTGTCCGATTGCAGGCTTGCAGCAAACTGGCCACCAACTATGCTGTTAGGTCGTCTTATTTCTCAGGATTATATGAGTATTAACAAGTAATCCTTCTTTCTTCCCTGAGAATCTGCACCTCAATATCATAATCATAATGGATAAAAAGCTGTCACTGTCACTTTAGAGACAAAAAACTACGAGTCTGCAAAATATATACATAATTACCAACCAGAGCACAAAGCTCGGGTCGTTGGACACTATTTGTTTCAATTTGCTTGGAGGCCAAGCTTACTGATTTGTGCTGGCAAGTAGTTTCTGGTGCATGATTTTGTTGCATAATACTGTTTTTGATTTTTGTGCTGGGAGGTGTGCCACAATTCTGGGAGCGTGATGCGAATCTGTCTCCATTTATTTCAAGTGTCTCTGCTGGTGTCTGCAGTTTTAAGTGGAATCTCTATCAACACGGTGCATTCTGGAAAGTTATAACTTATAACGATTCAGCTATACTTGTAGCGCTGTCATAAATGAGTTGTTAAGGTCAGACACTCGAACTACTGTTATAACTTATATGTGATGTGATTATATTACTTAGAATGTCAAATTGATATGCTTCCTGCAATTTTCTCATCATCTTCTTGCAACTGTTTTCCAGGTTCATGAAAATGCTTATGCCAGCGATTTCCATCAAATCCATCAGGTCTGTTTGAGCTCTTTCAGAAAGCCGTTCCCTGTGATTAGCGTTACCTGTTTCATGTTGCTTCAAAAACACTTACTTTGGTTTATTTAACTATTTGGTGGATTGAGCTTTATCTTTGAGGGGATAGAAAACAGATGTCCATGCTTAAGGTAGATATTGGATGCTGTTTTGGCCCTGGGGATGCCGACTTTAAGCTTATGTGTTGATGTTGAAACTTGAATGTAATTAGCAGCTTTCTGCAAAAAGGCTTGATACGGACACAGTACACTAATATGCTTCATAGCTCCGAAGTCATCTTGTGGAAAAATGTAGCCCAAGTTTTGAATTCGAATTCAACCCGAGGGGTGGAGGCGACAATTACAGGAATTACAGTTACATGTTTAGAATACGGAGTATCAAGTCTACATATGGAACCACTTATTTCATTCGTTGTGATAACTGGAACCCATGACAAGTATTCGCTTTGTGTTGTGGCAGGCTCACAAAGAACCGGCAGTGCAGGTGACGATAGCCAAGTCAGAAACTGTAGGTAAACCATACTGCTTATATTTCAGTTGATGCATTGCTACCTGACAAAGAAGAAACATTGAATTATATTCAGAGACAAAAAAACGAGTCCAAGTGTGCAACAATAAATACCTAATTCAAAGAGTAACTAAATCGGAGCTTAAAGCTCGGCCCTTGTGAAATTATACATTTCTGTCTGTTTAGGGAAAAAAAAACTTCCTGATTCATGTTGGCATGAAGTTAAAACCTTAAAGCTGTATAATCTTGTTGCATGCGAGGAATCGAAGAAAACTTGTTCATGTGGCTTCTTCTGACAGTCACTTAAAATACTGCTTTTGATTCTATGCTGGGATGTGCCACCACAATTCTGAGAGCGTGGTACGAACTTGTCTGGTTTATTTTTAGTGTTTCATTTGATGTTGTAGGCAAAATAATCAACGGGTTTTGCTGCAAGACTTTTAAGCCGGCTTCAAGTTTAATCAACAGGCACTTATACTACTACTGTTCGTGTATCACTAATTCACTACTTCCTGATTCATGTTAGCAAGTGTTTAATATTTGTTGGGAAATTAGCGCCTATCTCCCACGTGCAACGGAAGCAACCAATCGACAAGTAAACCGTAAAAGTAAATAAACGTAAGCAATAATAAGATGAGACAATATTTAGGGTCAAACCCAGGGCAAAACCTTCCAAACCGGAAGTAAAACCCACTAGCCAATTCGACTAGAATCCACTATAAAAATAGTGCCAGTACAACGTAACCGTCCCGAATTAAATACCAATTCGAAACCCACAATA
>JAGPOY010000680.1:0-21418 GCA_018983105.1 Silene uniflora | reverse complement strand
TCCTCCAACGTCTTTCTGAATGCCGTTGGGTTGTTCCAAGTTAATAGGGCACGCCCCCTATTAATCCGCTTGACTCATTCTCCCTCAATCTTGCGCTCTTTGCACACGTTTTCTAATGCTTATGAGGGTTTTGACTGGGTCTTCCTTAAATGCAGGACCCTGACTCCCTTCCTTAGACGTGCTGTCCAGGGCAGATGAGCTGGAGGGGATTCTTTCTGTTTCTGCTTAGCTTTTCTTCTGTACTGGCTGGGATTTGCCTCCGTCTTATGACTTCTGATATGTATTTGTCCGGACTGGAGTCAAGCTGTTCTCCTCATGCTGTCGGACTAGTTCTTATCCTGACCAGGCCAAAGTGGGCTCAACAAGTATATCATCTTTTGTAAAACAAAAACTAATAAATAAAATACTTCAAATTTTCGAGTATTACATATCTTATGCATGCAAATTAAAATACATAAGAATAGAGAAGAAAATTAATTCCTCACATTGTATTGGATGAAATTGGGCACAAATATAGGACACCTTCCTATATTTGTTCTTGAGCTTAAAATGATAGGATGAACTTCCAAATCCTAGTCTCCAAATAGGAAGACCTCCTCTTGATTGCACCAAGATGGACCCAAAAATACTACTTAATATGAACTAGATATATATAGTAGTACCTTACCTTAAGTTATACTATTATTGTAGAAATTACTATACTAGTAATTAGAATGAATAATAGTAATATTGTGACTTGTAGAGAGATTATGGAGGTTTTCAAAGTTTTGCATGTGTTTTTCTTATGTTAGAAAATTGAGCAACAATTGCTCTTATATGGAGCAACTCTCACGGCACACCACACCCAAGTGGGGTGATTTTTGCTCTTAAAATATTTTACATGCAAATTAGTTAGAGAGTAGAGTGTATGGCTAGGCACCTTTGGCATGCAAAGGTCACAATCATGCATAGGAATTGTGTTTTTGGAGAAGAACAATTGTCCCTTTGTTGCTCTAAAAACCGGTGGCCATAGTAGTATTATGGTCCATTTTTGTCTTATAATATTTGTCCCACAAATGCTTACAAGTCTTATGTTTAATTATCTTACATAATTAAATATTAATTTGATCAAACATCAAATATGTGACAAATTAATAAACAATATACACTCAACTTATTGAGTAATATTTTACCATTATATCAACATATAATGGGTACCATAATTGCTAGTTAGTTAAATTTACAACCTCTTGTAAATATAAATAACTAATTGCCTCTACCTCAAAATCTTTATGAAACCTCCACTAATTTAATGAAATAACATTAAATCATTAAATTAAATCTTATTTAATCCCATTAAAATAAGACGTAAACTTCATTAGTCAATTATCACATAATTGAATAATAGATCACAATTGACTCGAGTTCGAACCTCAAGCTCAATTATTAACACTCACAATGTAATTAAGGAATTAATTAATCTATATCGCATATAATTAATTAATTATCTATTTGGGTCGCATCCTTTAGGTGTGACCTTAAGGGATCAACTGATCACCATCGTTTTCATGTCAGCAACGTCAAACTCTAGTTAGCCAATCGTTACCGATTATGTGGATCAGTTGACTATATAATATGTCATCCCTTGTATTCATTTAACGAGATTTAGTTAATTATGTGTTCACACAATAATTATGTGATCGCACTATTGTCGAGGACACTCACTCCAACAAGGTGGCCTAGGCTGAGGCTGAGAATCAGAAACTGAAAGAATCTGAGTCAAGCTTAAACCTGAAGCTGGAAAGTCAGGCCTCGGGGTCCAAATCCAAAATCAAGCTTGGGACTTCATTTTGTTCTATCATCAAATATCGATTTCTCAACCTTTGGGACTCTAAGTCCAACCAAGAAAAAGACTATTAACCTGGACGATGAGGAAGAAACTCCAACCCATGAAGACTTTGAAGAACTGGACGAGACAGGAAAGGCTTTGGTGATGGCAATGGCACAGGAAATCCAGAAACTCCATGATAGATTTGAGAAGATTCCTGGGGTCCCTGCTAGCTTGATTAAAGCCACCCCTGAGAGCTACGCAGATTCACCCTTTGTGCCAGAAATAGCCCTGGTAGACATGCCTATGAAGTTTGTAGTGCCATCAATGAGGATATATGATGGAACGACAGACCCGTTGAACCATGTGGCCTACTACAAACAGAGGATGATGGCAGCATCCATTCCAAGCGAGTGGAGGCAGATCTGCATGTGCAAAGCCTTTGGAACCACCCTGACTGGACCAGCATTGCAGTGGTACATCAATCTACTTCTTGGGAGCATCAGATCTTTTGCGGACCTAATCAACACCTTCAACCAACAATTCGCTAGCAGCAGGGAACTGGAGAAGAAGCCTAGCGACCTGTTCAGAATCAAGCAGAAGCCAGATGAGACACTTAAAGACTTCCTGACCCGATACAACAAGGAAAAAGTGTCAATCCCAAACTGTGACATGCACACGGCTGTGGAAGCGTTCAGGCAAGGATTGCCATCGAATTCAGACTTGTACGAAGTGCTCACCCTGTATCCCTGTCACACCTTTATTGATGTTCAGGCGAAAGCACTAGGCTACGTCAGGCTAGAGGAAGACAAACTCTACAATAGGGAATCCTCCGCAGGGAAAACAGGCTACGAAAAGTCAAATAGGAAAAGCAACTACCAGAAAGGAGGCAGTTCCAGGCCATCACCCTACTCAAGGCCTGACAGATCAGAAGTCAACTTTGCCTACGAGCAACGAGGTAACACTCAAACCTTCCTACCTATCCACGAGTATAATTTCTCTGTTGACATTGCAGGCTTAATCTAACGAATGGACAACATGGGGGACGTAGTCAAATGGCCCAGAAAGTCGGACAACCCGAACTCCAAAAAGGATACAACCAGATGGTGCGAATTCCACATGGACATTGGGCATACAACCGAGGGTTACCTTAAGGATCTCCTCAACAAGGGTAGAGGCACCAGTCAAGGAAGGGTCAGGACAAGCCAGATCGTGACCTGCCACCTCCTCCACCAATCTATGAGGTCAAATTCATAAATGGTGGGTCAGAGGTTTGCGGCCTAACAAGCTCGGCGGCAAAGAAGGTTGCCAGGGAAACAAAAATGAAATCACCATACAAACCGAAAAACGTGTCGCAGATTACCTTCGACGAGAGTGACATGCAGGGTGTCCCCGACCTGCACCACGGCGGCCTAGTTATCACCATGTAGATTGGTACTGCCAGAGTCTTAAGGATCCTCGTGGACGAAGGTAGCTCAGTTAACTTGATCATGCTAGATGTATCGAAGGCAATGAAGATCACTGAGGATCATATCACTAAGAAGTCCAGTGTCCTGGTCGGATCCAGTGGCGAGACCAGGAACACCCTAGGAGAAATCTACTTGCCAACATACGCTGAAGGTGTAGCTTCCTTTGAAAGATGTGGAGTCTTGGATTGCCTGTCGTCATACAACGCAATCCTTGGCAGACCCTGGATACACAATGTCAAGGCAAAACCCTCTACATACCACCAATGTGTCAAGATCCCGACTGAATGGGGAATTGCAATGATCAAAGGGGAGCAGAAATCAGCACAGGAATGTTACACTGAAGAGTTGAAACCCTCAAAAATAGGAAAGTCCCTCGCCTAGCAATTACAGTACCCTGTCAGCAGCACTTATGTTGCTCAAACCACAATGGGGACAAATCAGGCAATCTTGAGCCTTGAGTACACTGACAGGTCTGTGATGGTAGGATCAGACGCTCCTGACTCAGTCAGGCCCAAGCTAGTAGAATTCTTGAAGAGTAAATCATCATGTTTCGCCTGGTGACACCTTGGTATGACTGGTATTGATGCTAGTATTATCACTCATAGGCTCAATATTGACAAGTCATTCAAGCCTGTGCAGCAGAAGAGACGCAAGTTCGCCCCTGAACGCAATACTATAATCAATGAAGAAGTTGACAAGTTGCTAGAGATGGGGATGATCAAGGAGGTAATGTACCCTGGGTGGTTAGCCAACGTAGTTGTGGTACAAAAGAAGAATGGAAAGTGGAGAGTTTGTGTAGACTACACTGACTTGAAGAAAGCCTGCCCTAAAGATCCCTTCCCGTTACCACACATTGACGATATGGTAGACGCAACAACAGGCCACGAGATGCTGACATTCAAGGATGCTTCAAGCGGTTTTAACCAGATCAAGATTCATCCGGCTGACCAGGAGAATACTGCATTTATCACTGAAAGAGGTATATACTGCTGCACAGTAATGCCCTTTGGACTGAAAAATGTAGGGGCAACCTATCAACGCCTGGTCAACATGATGTTCAAGGATCAAATCGGGGATACAATGGAGGTTTACATTGATGATACGGTGGTCAAGTAAAAAAACGCTGAAAATCATGTTGGAGATTTGGAAGTAGCATTTCAGATCCTTGAGCAATATAACATGAAGCTCAATCCATCCAAGTGTCACTTTGGTGTATCGGCAGGCAAATTTCTGGAATACATGGTCACCAAGAGGGGAATTGAGGCCAGCCCTGAGCAAATCAAAGCCATCCTGGAGCTAGAATCGCCCAAGTCAGTCAAAGACATCCAAAAGTTAAATGGCAGGGTAGCAGCCTTGAATAGATTCAGCCTTGAAAGGTGCAAATCATTCTACAACCTGCTCAGAAAGAACAAGCATTTTGCTTGGAACCCAGAACACGAAGTTGCATTCCAGGACCTGAAATCTTACCTGACCACTCCACCACTATTGGCTAAACCGGTTAAAGGAGAAACCCTGACAGTATATCTATCTGTAACCGAAACAGCAGTCAGTGGAGTCCTGGTCAAAGAGATGGAGGGGCAACAACATCCTGTCTACTAAGTAAGTAAGAGTCTTCTGGATGCAGAAATGAGGTATGGCTTGCTTGAAAAATATGTTTTAGCTTTGATTATGTCATGTACTAAATTGCGTCCTTATTTTGAGTCACATCCCATCATAGTCAGGACCAATCTACCTATCAAATCAGTAATAAGAAAACCTGAACTGTCTGGTAGGATGGCCAAATGGTCAGTACAACTTAGCACCTATGACATAACCTTTGAACCTAGGACAACGATCAAATCACAAGCCCTGGCTGACTTTGTGGCTGATTTCAGTCCTACCCTAGAACCCAACTTAGCTCAGGAAGTAAACAGACTTGACACCACGAAATCACAGCAGGAATGGATCATGTACACTGATGGGGCGACAAATATGAGGGATACAGGCCTAGGTGTAGTACTAAAATCGCCACAGGGGGACATGATAGCACAGGGTGTCAGCTGTGAATTCAAAGCCACAAACAATGAAGCTGAGTATGATGCTCTGATAGCAGGATTAAAGGTATGCCTTGATCTCGAAGTACGCAACTTAAAGGTAAGAACTGATTCACTCCTAATTGCCAACCAAGTGAAGGGAATTTACGCTGCGAAGGATTCCAAAATGATATCTTACCTAGAGGTTGTAAACAATCTTCGAAAGAAATTTGCTTTATTTGATATTGATCAAATCCCAAGGGACCTGAATACCCAAGCTGATGCCCTGGCCGGCCTAGGGTCAAACTTCAGTCCCACCGTTTTTGATAAAATACCCATTGTTCACCTGCTTGAACCAACGATTGACAGGCCCGAGCAAGCCTGTCCTATAATTGAGGACACCAATTCTTGGACCAAACCCTACTACGACTGGTTCCTGCGACGCATACTACCTCAGGGCAGGAATGAGGCAAGATCTTTCAAGATCAAAGCCTCCACTTATGCTATCATAAATAACACATTGTTCAAAAAGTCGCAGGCTGGACGATATTTGAGATGCTTAAAGCCCTGGCAGGTTGAGCATGTCATACAAGAGATCCATGACGGATACTGCGGCAATCACAGAGGTGGCAAGAGCTTGGCAGGCAAGGTCCTCAGGACAGGCTATTTTTGGCCCACACTGAGGACCGATTTCCTGGCATACAATTCAAAGTGTGAAGCCTGTCAACTACATTCCCCTTTCATCCATCAACCATCTGAGCTATTACATTCCATCTCAGCTCCATTGTCGTTCATGAAATGAGGAATGGACATTATGGGCGAACTAGCTCAAGCACCAGGACAGAAAAAGTTCATGATAGCAATGACAGACTACTTTTCCAAATGGATAGAGGCAGACTCATTCAGGCAAGTCAAAGAAAATGATGTCATCTCATTCATCAAAAGGAACCTAATATGCAGATATGGGATTCCATTCGAGATTGTGTGTGACAATGGCACACAATTCGTTGGAAACAAAACAAAGGCGTTTTGCGCAGGATGGAATATACACCTGGTCACATCCACACCAAGTTACCCAAAGGCAAATGGTCAAGCTGAATCCAGCAACAATATAGTGATCAGCTGCCTGAAAAAGAAACTAAAAAAAGATGAAAGGTAGATGGGTTGAAGAGCTTCCAATGGTCCTCTGGGCAGACAGGACTACCCCCAAGACCTCTACCGGGCAAACCCCATACTCCCTGGTCTACGGCTGTGAAGCAGTTATTTCTGTTGAAATCCACATACCCACTGCCAGGAGTAGTCTAAATACTGTCGTAGAAAATACACCCCTCATGCAGGACAGTCTACTTCTGACAGAAGAGCTGAGAGACGCAGCCAAAATCACGATAGCATCCTTTCAGCAGGCTGTGGCCAGGAGCTATAACAAGAACGTTAACATAAGAGTATTCAAAGAAGGAGACCTAGTACTGCGAAAGGTTTTTCCAAATACAAAGGAAAAAACTGCAGGCAAGCTAGCTCCTGTGTGGGAAGGCCCTTACCTGATCGACTCAATGGTTGGTCAAGGTGCCTATAGGCTATAGACCCAGGAAGGAGACATGATTCCACGATCTTTGAATATTACTCATCTGAAATAATTTCATGTCCAGGACAAGTTTCTTTTACGTTCCTTAAACTTGATCCAGGTATACCTGACAAGTTCCCTACATGCTTGCTTAATGTGCTTCTATGTGTTTGTGATTGCCATCCATGAATAAAATATGTCTTGTGTAAAACTTGATTTCGCATATTCTTTACGTTATTTGCATTTATTGATTTCCTCATAATTATTTCGAATCCAGACACTTGTTATATGCACTTCCCATACCCGTAACTCTAACAAGTTTTCAGGATTGAGGGCCACTCCACTGTTTGGGTAAAAATTACGCTACTTCCCGAAGACACCAGAAGCAGTCTGGTGTCAGATAAATTCTTACAGCAGACCAAGTCTGGTGTCAAATACTCCAGGCGGATCAGGAAGCAGGCTAGCATATTAAAGGACTCGACAACCCCATAACATGGAGATTATGGGATGAGGAATATTCGTGATATTGGAGTCGTGAAATAAGGAAAGTTATAAACATGGAAAATACAAATATAGAAAGCGCGGAATAGGAAAGAAATCTAAGGGCAACTATACCATAAACTGAAGAAGGAAATATTCAGCCGTTGTCACTTATGGAAGGACGTGAAGATGAAGAAAGGAAACCCTAGATGCGAAGCTCTACTATAAAAGCAAGGGATATGCACACATACGTTAGGACATACAATGCACATTGTAAACCTAATTCTCGTCTTCTCTAGCCTTAAGCACTAACATTGTACTCGTGCCCTAAAAAGATCATAGTGAAACTCCTTGGAGGGATACCATCTCCCTCCCGCGGTTGTTCCCACATTGGGTTTTCCGCGTCACTAAATCCCCGAGTCACATTCTTTGTTTCATCGCTTGTTTTATCTTTTATTGTTTTACTCTGCAGAAATCAACTTACACAAGTTACAAATCATCGACCCATACCAAAAATAGCAAACTAAACCTACCTTGACCCCCCTACGAGTAAACGGTAGAAAAATACCAAAACAGTTTGGTGCCCACCGTGGGGCAGGGTAGTCGTCACCTGTGATCGTAATTCAGACAGGAAACAAAGAAGGAAGCATGGGACCGACTTCCAAAGGAGAAGAGAATCTCAGGCAGGTCACTCCGGAGGGACAAGCGCCATCACCTCAAGTTTCAAAGCCTACCACCAAGGTTACTCAAGCGCCCAAGAGCCAGCCGCCACCAACAACAAAAATCCATGTGGCCACAACGCAACCCGCTGTCGTTAGAAATCCAGAGGTCAGGGTGCAAGACCAGGTAGTACAGCATTCAACTCCTAGCACGCCACAGACGTTAGAGGGAACGTAGGAGGCCCTGCACAACTCTGTGGAGGCATTAAGAAAGGAGAATCGAAGTCAGAAGGTAGCAGCATTAGAGGAGAGTAGGAGGATCTGGTCGCATCTAGACACCATCCGTGCACAAGCAATCGAGCAGGCAAGAGACCAAGACTCCCCAGACCATGCCACACTAGTGGACCATCCAGACGCTGACCTCCCGGAGGGCACGCAGCGCCCGTTCCCCTCTGAACTAGTTACGCGATTAGATCTGGGAGTCACGCCAGCTATTAGCCAACATGCATACCTGCACCAGGAGCTACCACCAGCTAATCAGGGCACTGGTGCAACTAACATGACGCCAGTCACTTCGGCCAGAATACCTCAGGCACCCCTCGTCAATCAGCAGGTAGCTCCAATGTTTGGGCAGCAGCAGTCACCAGGATATTACCAGCTCGCTTAGATGCCAGTTCCACTTACGGGGAACCAGATGACAACAGTTGGAATATAGTATCCGACTCCAACGAACACCTGGACTGGGGGGCAGATGCCAGGCTACAATCAGCCCACTCCCGGACCCTCGACAGATTATCAGCGGTACCTGGAAAACCAGTACAACGAACTGAAGGATATGATGTACAGGATACCAGGGATGCCAACTCCCATAGAGAAAGCTACCCTGATTCTCCGTTCATTGATCAACTTGCGCTGACGCCAGTTCCAAAGGGTTTAATGCACCCACAATGACATTATACGATAAAACCGCAGACCCGATTAATCATATTAGCTAATACAAGTAGAAGATGATGGTCATTACAGCAGTAGGACCCTTGAAGGAGGCATGCATGTGCAAGGGATTTGGCTCTGCTCTATCTGGAGCAGCTTTGCAGTGGTTCGTGAGCCTGCCAAACTAGACTATAGCTTCATTCGCCGAGCTAGTCAACGTCTTTGTACACCAGTTCTCCAGCAGCAGAAAGCCACAGAAGCAGACAAGTGATTTGCACCGAATAGTGCAGGGATTCGAGGAGACAACTAGAGAATACATCAATCGATTCAACAAGGAAAAGGTGTCCATCAAAAATTGTGACACGGCAACAGCAATTGAAGCGTTTCGCCAGGGATTGCATGAGGACTCTGATCTCTACAAGGAGATGACTCGAAATACCTGTCGACGATTTGAGGAGGTACAAGCCATGGCAGAGCCAGCCATGAGGTACGAGGAGGATCTCACGGCCAGAAAGAAGATGGGAGCAGTCGCAAGAAGCAAGAAAGAAACGGCTAGGGAGGAGAGGGCCAAAACCTACAATAGGCCAGTTTTGAAGGTGGCAGCAGAATACACAGACCACAGGGATAATCAGAATCTACTGCCAAAGTACGAGGAGTATGGATTCAACACTGGAATCGCAGGCCTCATAAAAGCGCTCAAAGATTTGGGAGACAAGGTCAGATGGCGTAGACCACCAAACGAAAGCCAGAATTTCAGGAAGGACGCCAGCAAGAAGTGCAAGTTCCATCAAGATATAGGGCACACAACAGCGGATTGCTTTACCATGAGGCGCGAGGTGCACAATCAGTACAAGAAAGGAAATCTGGACCACCTGTTAACACGTGGGGGAAGAGGGATAAGGTTAGTACAGCACAGCAAACTCTGCCTACACCACCTCCCGTCTGCACCAGGACCATAAACGTGATAACAGGTGGCTTAGATATCTACGGTCTGACATATTCTGCGGCAAAAAGGCGAGCTATGCAGCTGAAAGGAGATAAGCCAGAGATATCCTATCAGGTATGCCATGAAAATTTGCCTACTATCACATTCGACGAAGTAGATGCGAAAGGCAGCAGCGAAGAGTAGCATGATGCACTTGTAATCACGCTATCCATAAGTAATTGCACAGTGGAGAAAGTATTGGTTGATACAGGAAGCTCAGTAAACCTGATCATGCTAGACACTCTGAAGAGAATGGGCTTCAATGAAGCAGACCTCCAGAGGAAGGCCGTACCATTGGTAGGATTCAGCGGGAAAATAGCACACTCCCTGGGAGAGATGGTAATTCCCACCTACATCGACAGAATTAACAAGCAAGTCAAGTACCTAATTATCAACGGTCCATCGACGTACAATGTTATCCTAGGAAGACCATGGCTGCATCAGATGAAGGCTCTGCCGTCCACCTATCATCAATGTATTAAATTTCCAGCACCATGGGGAGTGGTAGAAATCCGGGGAAACCATGAAGACGCCAGGGTATGTTACAAGCAGGCTCTCAAGAGCACTGCTTGCCCACTAGCATAGCAATTAATGGAGCAGTCTGTC
This sequence comes from Silene uniflora, assembly GCA_018983105.1. Taxonomy (NCBI): domain Eukaryota; kingdom Viridiplantae; phylum Streptophyta; class Magnoliopsida; order Caryophyllales; family Caryophyllaceae; genus Silene; species Silene uniflora. The sequence goes on along the minus strand of JAGPOY010000680.1, from coordinate 10,909 downwards.
CAGGATATATATATCGAACCCGAACCACTCAAACTGGAGCAGATAACTCTGGACAGCCTACATCCCGACAGAATTGTGTATATAGGAGCAGAAGGCTCTGACACCGTACGACAGCAGTTAATCAAATTCTTGCAAGAAAACATGGACTGTTGCGCCTGGTCCCATGACGATATGATAGGCATAGATCCCGCCGTCATCACACATAAGCTGGGTGTAGATGCTGCCTACCGCCCAGTGCAGCAGAGAAGGAGAAAGTTCGCTCCGGAACGCAATGAAATCATCAATCTGGAGGTAGATAATCTGCTAGCAGTAGGAAAGATAAGAGAAGTCAAGTACCCACAGAGGCTGTCTAATATGGTTGTGGTACCAAAGAAGAAGGGCAAGTGGAGGGTCTGTGTAGACTTCACCGATTTGAACAAGGCATGTCCCAAGGATCCTTTCCCTTTGCCACATATTGACGCCATGGTAGACGACACGGCAGGACATGAGATAGTGACATTCCTAGACGCCTGGAGTGGATACAACCAAATGAAGATGGATCCTGTTGATCAAGAGAAGACTGCCTTCATGTCAGAAAGGGGAATCTATTGTTATAACGTAAGGCCCTTCAGACTGAAGAACGCAGGGTCCACTTACCAAAGGTTGGTCAATAGGATGTTAAAGCAGCAGATTGGAAAAACAATGGAAGTGTACATAGACGACATGGTGGTCAAGTCAAAGAAGGCGAGCATGCACATGGAGCACTTGGCCGATACCATCGCCACCCTAAGAGAATACAAGATGAAGCTGAACCCTTCGAAGTGCACCTTCGGGGTACCATCTGGCAAATTCCTGGGGTATATAGTCACACAAAGAGTAATAGAAGCCACTACGGAGCAGACCAAGGCAATTCTCCAGCTCGAGTCTCCCCGGAGTCCAACTATATAGTCACACAAAGAGGAATAGCACAACTATATTACTCATAATTCAATTTCTCTCCATATTATTATAGTGAAATCTCTCCTGGCTTGGTGTCCGTGGTTTTTTCCCATTTAAGGGTTTTCCACGTAGAAAATTACTGTCTCACTTTGTTGATTTCGTTTTTACTTGCTTAGAATCAAGCCTGCCTAGCAGCATAACAGACAGGTAACCTGAGCTAGTTGACCCGGAATTACTCTACCCTGACAGGATCTAGCCTTGCACAAAATCCATCAAAAACATTTGGCGCCCACCATGGGACATCTAGCTCGTTAATACCTTTTTTCTCTTTTTTACAAAAGATCCAAAAACTTTACCACAGAAAATGTCTCAACCAACCGTAGAGGAACAATTAGCTGCTGATTTGTGGATGATTGCCCAGACTGAAACAGAGATCCAACAGTTAAAGGAGTCTGAATCCGCCTTGAAGGAAAAATTGGAGAAATCAAAGGGGTCAAGCTCTAAGATCCAACCTGGAACTCCATTTTCCTCCATCGTCAAGCACTTTGACATCTCCAATTTTGGGAGCCCGAGTAAGACAAGGAAAGTGATCAACGTTGACAAGGATGAAGAGCCTCCAAAAGTCGAGGAGGAACCTGAACAGACAGGGCCAGCTGTCATGATGGCCATAGTCCAGGAAATCAAAAAGCTAAATGAAAAATTCTAGAAGATACCTGGAGTTCCTGCAAGCTTGGAGGAAGCCACACCTGAAAACTATGCTGACTCACCTTTCATAGATGAGATAGCCAGGGTGGATCTTCCCAAGAAATTTGTGGTCCCATCCATGAGATCTTATGATGAAACTACAGATCCGCAGAATCATGTGGCTCTCTTCAAGCAGAAAATGTTGCCTGCATCTGTTCCAAGCGAGCACAGGCAAGTTTGTATGTGCAAGGGATTTGGAACTACCCTGACTGGCCCAGCTCTTCAATGGTACATCAACCTGCCCATTGGGAGAATTAGGTTATTTGCAGACTTGGTTAATACATTCAACCACCAGTTCGCAAGTAGCAGGGAATTGGAAAAGCGTTCCAGTGACCTGTACAGGGTTACCCAGATCAAGGATGAAAGTCTCAGAAGCTACCTTGCCCGATTCAACAAGGAGAAAGGATCGATTCCCAGGTGTGACGTCGGCACAGCAGTGGAGGCATTCAGGCAGGGACTACTACCTGGCAACGATCTGTATAGGGAGCTGACTAAGTATCCTTGTCATACCTTTGACGATGTACAAGCAAAGACCCTTGCCTTCATCAGGCTAGAAGAGGATTCAAGTTACAAGTCTGAAGGATTCTGTAGCACGAGGGATTATCACAAGCCGAATCGAAAGAGTGGTGGCAAGAGCAGCAACCACAGGAATGGACCATATACCAGGCCTGAACAGTCAGAAGTCAACCTGACACAAGAACAGCCAGGTAAGGTTAAGGTTTATCCTCCTATCTCAGAACATAACTTCTGCGTTGATGTTGCAGGCTTAATCAAACGGCTGGACAACATGGGACCGGTGGTCAGATGGCCCAAGAAGTCGGATAACACACAAGTCAGGAAAGACCAGACAAGATGGTGTGACTTCCACATGGATGTAGGACATTCAACTGAGGATTGCTTTACTCTCAGGAAGGAAGTGGCCTACTTGCTGAAAGTAGGGTACCTCCAGGACCTGATCAAATCCAGGGGCAGGCATAACGATTCCAGCAAGGCTAGCCAGGACCAGAAGCAGGAACGCAATCTCCCTCCACCACCTCCCATTTATGAAGTAAAATTCATAAATGGTGGATCATAGATTTGTGGCCTGACATGTTCAGCAGCAAAGAAGATAGCAAGGACTCCGCAGACAAAGTCACCTTGCAAACCAGATCTACCACCCATCACCTTCAGTGACTGTGATCTGGTGCGCATCCCTGACGTTCACCATGACAGCTTGGTAATCTCGATGCAAATTGGAACAACCAATGTAAGAAGAATCCTGGTTGACGGAGGTAGCTCAGTGAACCTGATTATGCTGGATGTACTCAAGGCCATGAAAATCAGTGAGGATCAAATTACTAAGAAGTCCAGTATCTTGGTGGGATTCAGTGGAGAGACAAGGAGCACCTTAGGGGAGATCTATCTTCCTACTTATGCTGAAGTAGTTGCATCCTACGAAAGATTTGGAGTCTTGGATTGCCTGTTCTCTTACAATGTCATCCTAGGCCGACCTTAGATCCATAATGTCAAAGTCGTGCCTTCCACCTATCATCAGTGTGTCAAGGTACCTATAGATTGGGGAGTTGAAACTATTAGAGGTGAGCACAAGGTAGCCCAGGATTGCTACACTGAAGCCTTGAAACCTTCCAAGGTAGGTAAGTCTCTCGTATAGAAATTACAGTACCATGTCAGGAGTACATATGTGGCGCCGCCCAAGATGGAAACAGATCAGGTAATACTCAATTCTGAGTACCCTGACAGGTATGTGTTGGTTGGTTCTGATGCCCCTAATTCAGTCAGGCCTGAGTTAGTAAGCTTTCTTAAGAATAAATCTTCATGTTTTGCTTGGTCTCATTTCGATATGACTGGTATTAGTGCTGATGTTATTACTCATAAGCTCAATATTGACAAGTCTTTTAAGCCTGTGCAGCAGAAACGAAGGAAATTTGCACCTGAAAGGCATGCCATAATCAATGAAGAGGTGGACAAGCTACTTGACATGGGCATGATCAGGGAAGTTATGTACCCTGAATGGCTGGCCAATGTGGTAGTTATCCAGAAAAAGAATGGCAAATAGAGGGTCTGCGTGGACTACACAGATCTGAACAAGGCTTGCCCCAAGGATCCATTTCCTCTTCCTCACATTGATGCCATGGTTGATGCTATAGCAGGCCATAAAATGCTTACGTTCATGGATGCTTCCAGTGGATTCAACCAGATAAAGATGCACCCTGTTGATCAGGAGAACACTGCGTTCATCACTGAACGAGGCATTAACTGTTACACTGCCATGCCGTTCGGCCTGAAGAATGCAGGGGCAACATATCACCGCCTGGTCAATATGATGTTCAAAGATCAGATTGGTGACACCATGGAAGTCTACATTGATGACATGGTGGTCAAATCCAAGAACGCAAAAGATCATGTGAAACACCTAGGAGTGACATTTGAAATCTTGGAGAAATACAACGTGAAACTTAATCCTACCAAGTGCCACTTTGGGGTGTCAGCAGGGAAGTTCCTTGGCTACATGGTGACAAAGAGAGGGATAGAAGCTAGCCCTGAGCAGATCAAGGCTATACTGCAGCTGGAATCACCCAAGTCCGCCAAAGATATCCAGAAATTGACAGGCAGGGTGGCTGCCCTGAACATGTTTATCTCCAGGTCTTCTGAAAGGTGTAAATCATTTTACAACCTACTCAGGAAGAACAAGCAGTTCCAGTGGACCACTTAACATGAGGAGGCTTTCCACGATTTAAAGCGTCATCTCTCGTCTCCACCTCTACTGGCCAAGCCAGAAAAGGAGGAGCCCCTGTCAGTTTATCTTTCTGTCACAGAAACCGCGGTAAGCTCGGTCCTGGTGAAAGAACTGGATGGACAACAGCACCCTGTGTACTATGTAAGTAAAAGTCTGCTTGATGCGGAGGTCAGGTACGGCTTGCTTGAAAAGTATTTGTAGCTTTGATGATGTCATGTGGTAAGTTGCGTCCCTACTTTGATAGTCATCCCATAATAGTCAGAACGAACTTACCCATAAAATCTGTCCTGCGTAAACCTGGCCTTTCAGGCAGGATGGCCAAGTGGTCTGTCCAGCTTAGCACTTATAATATTACCTTTGAACCCAGAACATCAATCAAGTCACAGGCCTTAGCAGACTTTGTGGCTTATTTCAGCCCTACCCTAGAGTCAGACCTGGTGTAGTGCTGTTTGTTGACGGAGCATCCAATGTCAGGGGGACAGGGTTAGGTGTAGTGCTGAGATCTCCACAAGGGGACACCATTGCCCAGGCTGTGAGTTGTGAGTTCAAAGCCACCAATAATGAGGCCGAATACGAAGCCCTTATAGCAGGGCTCAAAATTTGTCTGAACCTCGATGTGTAGAATCTAATTGTCAAGACTGACTCACTTTCAATTGCCAATCAAATATAGGGAATTTATACCGCAAAGGATGAGAAAATGATTTTGTATTTGGAGTATGCTAAAAACCTTTGCGATAAATTCACTGAATTTGATATTGAGCAAATACCACGTGACCTGAATACCCAGGCAGATGCTCTGGCCAGCCTAGGTTCGAACTTTACACCTGCGGTTTTTGATAAAATACCTATTGTGCATTTGCTTGAACCCTCCATTGGTAAGCCTGAGCAGGTGAACCCTGACAGTATTAACAATGATTCCTGGACCAAGCCCTATTATGATTGGTTCCTGCAAGGTATATTGCCTCAGGATAGGCATGAGGCCAGGGCTTTTAGAATTAGAGCTTCTTCTTATTCCCTGATCAATAACACTTTGTTTAAAAGATCTCAGGCTGGACCTTACTTGAGGTGTCTTGAACCCGAGGAAGCCAAAAAGGTACTCCAGGATATACATGACGGGTACTGTGGCAACCATAAAGGAGGCAGGAGCTTAGCAAGCAAGGTGCTCAGGACCGGCTACTATTGGCCTACCCTGAGGGCTGATTGCCTGGATTACTGTTCCAAATGTGAAGCCTGCCAGATTCATGCTCCGGTTATTAATCAACCATCTGAGCTGTTACATTCAATCTCTACACCTTGGCCATTTATGAAGTGAGGCATGGACATTGTTGGCAAGCTGCCAGTGGCGCCAGGCCAGAAAGTGTTCATGCTACCCTTGACCGATTACTTCTTAAAGTGGATCGAGGCAGATTCTTTTGCCAGGGTTACTGAGAAGGAGGTGATATCCTTCATCAGGAAAAATATCATTTGCAGATATGGGATTCCCTCGGAAATAGTGTGTGACAATGGCACACAATTCGTTGGAAACAAGACTAGAGCTTTCTGTGCTGAGTGAAATATCAACCTGGTTACTTCTACACCTGGTTATCAGAAAGCAAATGGACAGGTTGAGTCCAGCAATAAAGTGGTAATCAGTTGCCTGAAAAAGAAGCTGAAGAAAAGACGAGGTAGGTGGGCAGAAGAGCTCCTACTGGTACTTTAGGTTGATAGAACAACGCCAAAGACGTCCACAGGTCAAACACCTTACTCCCTGGTGTATGGCTGTGAAGCAGTCATCCCTGCAGAAGTACACGTGCCAACCTCCAGATATAGCCTGAACATCATTGAGGCTAACACTGCCCTGATGCAGGATAGCCTGCTCTTCTCAGAAGAGTTGAGAGATGCTGCTAAAATCAGGTTAGCTTCGTATCACCAGACAGTAGCTAGAAGCTACAACAAAAATGTAAAGATGAGAGTATTCAGGGAAGGGGACCTTGTCCTACGAAAAGTATTCCCTAATACAAAAGAGAAATCAGCTGGAAAGCTAGCCCCTGTATGGGAAGGCCCCTACATAATTGACTCAATCGTCGGACAGGGGGCCTATAGATTACAAACCTTGGAGGGAACTATGATCCCCAGGTCCTGGAATGTAACACATTTGAAATTATTTCATGTATGAATAAATGGATATAGTCTGCTCTGGCAAGGTAAACATTTGGATGACAACTCTTGTTTTTGATAATCTTTGCTTGTCAAACTTGCTTGCCTGATTACATGCAATCTCTATGTGTATCTTGCGTGCTAGACTTCTGTGTTTCACCCTGATTACACGTACCCTGATATGATACTTGAATCCCAAACAATTATACATGGCTGCATGAATAAGTCTTTAAGATTGAGGGCTACTCTAACATATTTTGCAGGTCTATTTTTTAAATTTTTAGAAAGTCAAAACACTTGACAATAAAATGCACCTTGTCGTGCCACAACCGAATACACCTTGTCGTGTCACATCGATTGGTATTATCACCAGATAGGCTTGATCAGGATAAACAGGTGATAATGCATGCCCATGTGTCGCCTAACAGGATATACAACAGCTGGACGCAGCACAGTGACCTGTAGTAGGTGAAACAATTCTCTACCGTCCTAATGTCCTCCTGTCATGCCGAATTTTAAGCCCTCCAGGCTGGCAAGGGATGTAAGCCCTCCAGTCAGGCAACTCCCATTTCCTTTAATCATATGATTAAAGATGATACAACGAAAAAACAACTCAAGTCAGCCTTACAAAATGTAATGGCATGACAGAGGGCTAAGAAATAAGCCTAACAGCGCAGGTTAACAGGTTTGAAATTAAACAGGTTAGCAGGCAACAGATAATTACGCCAAGAACAGCAATAAGATTAAACAAATGCAAGCCAATAGGTAGCTTACCACATTTCATTAAAGCCCTCACCCCCTGGGGCAAAGGCAGCAAAATATTAACTCATCAGGGATACCTTCCCAGACAAGGAGTAACTAGAATACGAAATTGTTTGTCCAGGTACATCCCCCCTGGATGGGCGACAACAGCCTTGGCCTGCCCAGCACTGCATACATGTTGCCCTCCAGCTGCACCCTGCTCCTCTACAGCGCCCTGTTCCTCCGGAGACTCCACCTCCTCTTCTTCGCCCAGGTTGTGGAGATTATGATACATCCTAGCAGCCAACGCCATCTCTGCCTGAGGGTTCCATTTCTCCCTGGCCTCCACTGTCTCAGTCATGGCAGCCACCTTGCCTTTGATGAAGAAGTAGAAAGCAGCATCCTCAAGCTTGCCATCCAGGTCGTCTTTCTCCATATTAAGCTCCTCAACCCTTTCCAGAGCCTACTGCAGTAGTTGCTTGCTGGACCCAACCTCTAGCTTGGCAGCATCTCGCTCAGCCTGGACCTTCACCAAGTCAACCTTCAGGGAAGTCAAGACGGTCTGGGCAGAAGCGTTCTCAGCTCTTAACCGCTGGAGGTCAGAATCAAGCAAGTTGATCCTAGCCACCAGTGAGGTAGCATGGTAGGCAGTATGCAGGCAAGCCATGGAAGCCTGGAAGTTAAAAAAGTCATTAGCCTCGAAGAAAATAGAAATAAATGAAACAAGAAAATGAGAATAATCAAAAGAAACAAGAAGTTTAGATGATTACCTCTCCCAGAGAACCTAGAGCATCTGTCAGGGCAGAAGGAGAGATACAGCCAGCAAACTTGGCTATCTTCTCCCTGGCAGCTTCCATATTGTCAACCCTGGCTTTGACCTTCCTGATGGGTGGAGGAATATCAGCCTCTTCTTGCTTCCTCTTCAGGGGCGCAGAAGATGTCTCAGCAGCAGGTTCCTCAGGGACGACTTCGATGTAGGTCAGGTCAATAGGCTCGTCAGCCTTAGCGCCAGCACAACCCTGAGATTCCTCCTCCTTGACCTGAGCCACCTTGGCATTCAAATCAGCAGTCCCAAACTGGGTACGCATGGTAACAGACCTAGTAGCTACAATATGTGGAACTATGTTAGCAATATAATAAGTTGCATCAGAATCACATAAATCAAAGGTAGAGTAGCAGGTATTTTCTTACTGCCAGAGATTGAGATCCCAGGGACCTTAGCAGGCTTTGGAGGCTTGGCAGCACTCTCAGTCTTCAGGTAGCGTGGGAAGCGCTCGACTCCAGTGCAGAAAGGCCATGATCTCTCAACAGGAGGGATGGCCAGGAAGGCAGTGACCCTCTCAGAGGGGTACTCCAGATTTGATGTCCAGTCATCAACTATTAGAAAGGTACAATCAGATTTAATTTTTTGCTTTCCTTTTATACTAACCAGTTTAATTGAAAATGAATTAGAAAGATAAGAAAGAAAGCAGCAAGGAAATTACCAGCCAGACAGGCTTCAAAGTTCAGATAGGTCAGGTCAGGCCCAACCGAGTTGGTCCTGATAAACATATAGCCTGCAGCCCAGTCCTTGTCAGCACCACTGTCCAAATGGCTAAAGAGAGAAGTGGTACCAGTTCTGGCCTTGAAGGTGAACCTCCCAGGGCTGACAGTCTTCAGGGAGTAATATATAACTCTTCAGATCCTCCAGGGTGAAGGATAGCTTGTGTTTTTCACAGAGGAATTAGATGGAATGAACAACCTTCCAGACAGTAGGCATGGCCTGATAAGGGGGAACGCCAAGATCCTTGATCACCTCCACCATCAGAGAATAAAAAGGAAGTTTGCCACCGGCCCTAAAGGCCCAGTCATGAATACAAAACCAACCAGGGCAGCCCCAGTCAGCCCTGATTGGAGAATTCTCAGGAATCCAAACAACAGCATCAGCAGGGATTAATTTCTTGTCTATCAAAACCTTCTCAAACTCTGGTTTTAGACGGTTGGCAGGGGAAGACTCCAAGACTTTGCATGGTTTGAATTCAAAACCGTTGAAGAAAATAAAGACCATCTCAGCGGCAGGAGTTGTGGTGGCAGGAGTTTCTGGCTATTTCTCTCCAGAAACCTCGGGCTCAGTGACATACGGAGTGGCAGGGGCAGAGCCACCCCTGGTAGATTTTTTCTTGAGAACCATTCTTTGAATTTTTGGAAATTTTGGGTATTTTCTGGGAATTTTAGGGTGATTTGAAGATGAAGATTAGAAAAGAGTTGGTTGAAGATTGAAGAAACGGATGAGAAGTGAGAAAGTGAAAAGGGTTTGTGAAGGTATTTATAGGAGCAGTTAAAACTAGGGTTTTTAACTGCAACTTGAGAAGATTGGGCGGCTGCATTAAAAGAAGTGGACACTTGGCGCATTTACTAAAACTAGCCGTTTTAAAAACTATGATTACACTCAACCGCCACTTGCAAAGTTAAAATTAATGAAGAACTTTATCTTATCATTACTAACCTGGCTTAGCGATAATGGGAAGATAAAGGGGCAATTGTTGGGCTTGATTTCCTCAAACTATATTCAGGCTACAAAATTACCCTGGCCTGATCATCAGGGTAGGTCTGACGAGATAATTCAACTATGGCGACTGCCACCAAGCCTTGACTACCATGGCGTCATGATAAACTTCTAGCCTGGCCTGATAGTCAGGGTAGGATCGGCAGGACAGCACATGCCTGGCACCAGGCAAGAGAGAGCAACGGTCAGAAAAGCAAGTTCATATTTGACCAAAGTCAATGATATTTATGGAGAGAATATTGCAGCATTTATGGATAAAATATTAGCTTATTTACTCACCTTTATTACGGGTAATAAAGGAGATATTCCGCCAAGAATAAAGCAGCATTTATGGTGAATATTATGCAATTATGGAGAAGATTACACAATGAAGGAGCAGCTACTATATAAGGAGAAGAAGAAATCGTTCGAAGGACACACAAAATCATACTCAAGCATACACTACGCAAAAACTAAGAGCAATAGCACAACTATATTACTCATAATTCAATTTATCTCCATATTATTATAGTGAAATCTCTCCTGGCTTGGTGCCCGTGGTTTTTTCCCATTTAAGGGTTTTCCACGTACAAAATTACTGTCTCACTTTGTTTATTTCGTTTTACTTGCTTAGAATCAAGCCTGCCTAGCAGCATAACAGACAGGTAACCTGAGGTAGTTGACCCTGAATTACTCTACCCTGACCGGATCTAGCCTTGCGTAAAATCCACCTAAAACATACACTATAAATCGCATGCATGCTCCAAAGTCCCAGAACGACTACAAACTTGCCTTGAATGACGCCCCAGACGGCTAGTTCATCTCCTTTCTGAATAACGCCCTAGACGGCTTGAATTCAGTCACCTCCTATGAATAACGCCCCAAGACGGCTAAAATTCAAACCTCTTATGTGAATAACGCCCTATACGGCTAGAATTGACTTTCTCATACGAATAACGCCCCAGATGGCTAGAATTCAAATTATTTATCTAATGCCCCTGACGGCTAACCTATCCTACTCTCTTGAATAACGCCCATGTTGGCTAACATTATTCATTATCTGTTATCTATTGTAACCAACACTTGCCTATTTGTGTTTTGTGATTTGT
>JAGPOY010000679.1:0-21422 GCA_018983105.1 Silene uniflora | reverse complement strand
ATAATAAAATAGGAGTAAAAGAGTTGTGTGGGGTTTGGTGAGAGGAGAGAGGGATGAATAAAATATGTATAAAAGTTACCAAAAAAGGAAAGGGGACAATTACTTGAATAATCCGTTTATGGAAAAAGGGACAATTATAGTGAATAGGAGGGAGTATTAATAACAATAGTTTTGAAAGTAGAAGTAAAAATTAATGTTTCGGAAAATCTTAGAAGTAAACAAAGTATGATTATATACAAGAGGAGATGAGCTCACGAGCATATAGTAAATGCCTAACAGGACCCTTATACAAACAAAAGATTTATATTGGTCATGTAGGAAAAAAAAATTACCGGCACATCCCACATCGAAAAAATCTAAAGCAGACTGCTTGTGCTTGCAAGCAGCATCAGAAAATCCTTCACCCCCATTCAAAGCTTTCTCAAATGCTTCCTTGAACTTTTCCAAAGCTTCAGAACGCACATGTCCCAATATCGATTGAAAGGCAGGTTGAACAACCTGATACAATAGAGTATTAAAAGAAGGGAAAATAGCCATTGTTCGAAGAACAATCAAAAGGAAACAAAGCATCATCACACAAAGTAACGCTTTTGTTTGCCAAAGCAGTTTTGAAAATAAAAGAATATAAGCAGGAGATGATGCCAGATCAAAAGCCATACAACTACATAAGCTTCCACACAACAGAGTGACAAACGACTATACCTGCAGTAATTTTTCTTCCAGATGCTTCCTCTTCGCAGTTCTGACACCCTCTTCAAAATATATGGCCTCTGCGTCGTACCTGTACAGAGAAGTACGTTAACAGACATAGCCATGCCAATTGTGAAAACAATTTCTCCTTCCTCCTTTCTATATTCTTCCCATTCCATTTTGCGAGGTCTGCAACGCCACACTTTGACTGCCTTTTTTCCATTTATATGTTAAATTTTTTTGTCAAAAATATTGTTTTGTGAAAGTATTGAATAATTAATAAGTGTTTTCGTTTCAATGATTGAACTTTTATGTTCTTCAATATACCCAAAATATGAAAAGGGAAGAACATAGGAGGGAGTACTTAACTTTATATTTCTATACTTAATTCCTAGCATTCAATTGCAAAAGAGACATATAAGCAAGAGCCAAGAAGAAAATAAATTTAACAGTAGATACAATAAATTGAAGAACTGACTTTTTTTAGAAGAAAGTCATTTTAACTCTAGCCTTAAGCTAATCCAAAACTAACCCAGACTAGGGCATACTTCACTTGATCCACACAAGCCATAATATCAACATTTTAATATATAAATGGACACAAAGGAGCCTTAGGCAGATGAACTAGGCGAAAGAGTTGTACATAATCGGGTAAAGTTACAACAAGGTGCTTCTCTAATCAATATAGTTCGATCCATTCGAAAAAGCACATTTCCAGGGTATAGCAAAGAGTAGAACTGCATTTTTTTGTTATGCATTTAGAACAATCGCACAAACGATAATGACAGATAAACCAATTAACATATGTGGTTGTTACTCACTCAGAGAAACAGCTTCCAAGAATTGAACTGAGCTTTCTGCCAAAACCTTGGACAGGACCAGATTGGGAGGCCTCTTCCAATTGAAGCCAATCCTGCAAAAGTTTGTGACACATTATCACACATGCCATATAAGTAAAGAATTGGGGAAACAATAGGCCCTCTATAATGGAAGAATACACACAAATACATAACAATGATTGAGTACCATCTTACCTGGTTTTGGGTAAAGTCGCTACATTTTTCACTCGCAATTTCTTCACAGCGAACAGTCGCCACCATGACCTGGAACAAATTTGCAGCATGAATAGCAATTCCAATGTGTCACTTCTTTAAGTTATTAATTATAGCACTAACCTTGTGTGCAGGAAGATCAAGGTCCTTGTTCTCCTTTATGACTTTCCAAATTTGCTGAGCACTAAAGGAAAAACCTGACGCAGGAACAACACCTCGTCGATCTCCAGCGAGCCCACCAGGAGCTATAGAGTGGTGGAATCGCTGCCTCAAATTAGCAACCTTCATCCATTCACGGTAAGCAAAGCACAGTTATTATGCTGAGGACCCAAGTTATAATGTTAGAGCAAAAAACAACAATTTGCAGCCCTAAGTAAGATCTATAGAATTTGAAAGACAGTACCAATCACAGGGTAAACTCGAATAAAGAGGATGGTATCTACCATCACAACATAAAATGTCGAACGTCAAATAGAAAAAGGGGAAAAAGAAACCTCAAGCATACCTGCTCTCTGAATAGTTCTTCCTTCTCTTCATAACTGTTAAGAGCAACTACCTCAACCTGAAAAAAGTTGACAGTCAATTTAAAAATGGCAACTCAACAACCAAATCAAACAGGTATAAACCACATTCTGCCATCTGTAAGAATGACTATCTTACAATGAAAAATTCACTTAGAGGAGTGTCCTTATGTGCTTGTGGCTTAGGAACGGAATCCCATATCTGATGGTCACAAAATGAGTAAACAGTCAAATATAATCAATTTAGTAGTCAACATCAGGTGGTATAGAGCCAACACCTCACCTTCTGAATATCTTCCCGTAGGACAGGTTCCAAATTTTCCAAAGGTGTCTATATGAACAAAGCAAAAGTTGCAACAGTCAAGTTCATAACAAAGTCACAAGTATTGAAACTGTGATATAAAAATACTACCAGATAATAAGCAAAGACACAAAAAAGAGAGGTAGGGAGACGAAAATAAAACCTCACCCGTGTCTTATCACGTATTACAAACATCAAAGTGGTCTTACGCGGGCTAAACAATCGCATCATTACCTAAACAGAAACAGCAACAGAAATGACTATCATGGTTTCAAAAAACTGAACCATCATTGCAACAGCAAAATTAGCGGCCTTTACGTAAATAAATAATAAAGATAAAAATGTTAAGAGAAAGGAAGATTTACTTGAAATACAGTCTTCAAAAGAGGCTTATTGGCTGCCTGTTCACGTCCTATATCATGACACCACCTACATGGCAAAATTCACATATCAGAGTTAACAAAGAGTTGAATCAAACAGGTGTGAAGAGAAGATAAAAAGATAGTTCTTCAATTACATGTTTATAAGCACTATATCGGAAACAGCGAGAGCGAAGAGAGCACTTTGTTTTTCAAAAGCAGTATCGTCCTGAAAAGTAAGGCAACAGCAATATAAGGATTAAGTTTATAGTGCAACAGTTAAAAACTAATTTACACACTAGCACAAGTCTTTATGGCAGTTATATAGGTTTATTTGAATCTGGATCGGCTAAAATGTTTCATTTCCGTAGGTGCCAGGGTGTGTTATTTACCCTCATTGGTTTTCCTCATGGCTGGGATTAATATAAATATATAATCCAGATTGAGCCAATATTCAATTCTTCCAGTGTCCTTGGAATACTGAACATCAATCCGAACGATAACCCCTCTACTATGAGAAGAAACACAGACACATAACAATGGAAACTTAAGTTTTGACACATAAACAGCCACCATTTACATTTATGACAGCAAATAAGTAACCAATGACCTTCATTAATCAATAATCATTGATGGTATCACACCACAGGAGAATTCTATAACTGGCTAACGGCCACACACACAAACATTTGGTTGCAATTCACCACACGAAAATAAATCCTATGAGAAATACATAAAAGAGTGTGTCAAAGACTCAAAGGTGTAGATCCCCACAAATGTAAGTGCTCGAGATTTAAAAAGCTAGTGAGATACAAAGCTTGGTAATCACCTCTCCTCTTTCCCTGCCATCAGTACCCTCCAAATCCATTACAAGTGTCATTGGTTCAATTCCAACACATCTCGCCAGCCAAATGCCCTTGGTGGTTTGAGACCTGGTAAAGTAGAATACTGTCAAATGTTTCCTCGTTTACTTTTTAAGAATGAATCAAAGTCGAAATGAGTCGATTACCTTCCTTTGAACGCATCCATCTCTCTGAAGTTGGTTCTAAATAAATTATTCAATAGAGTACTTTTTCCTGCAAGAGCAAAGAAGAAGAAAATCAACACAAAACAAGAGCACCAGCTAGCATTCTAGCAATAACTCACATATTCGTCATCTACCGTTAAAGTGCAGACAATCAAGTCTCAGTAGATAAAATATACTAAAAGCAATAGACTTGGAAAGAAGCAAAAAAAATTCCGCCTCAAGCCCATTTAACTCCAAATATTACTACAGCTGTGCAGTGCATTTGGACTCTATAAAAACCAGGTAGTTTAAAATACACAAGAAGCATACAAGCACACACCCTATTGCCTTTCAACAATAATCTAGCCCTGCAATTAGCAAGAGATATATGATGGGTCTTATAAAAAGACTGGTCGTCCTTGGTAACCAATACTTACACTTACAACCACTCACAAGCCACAACACTATACTCCCTCTATCCCAGCCAATAGTTTACGCATTCCATTTAGGTCCATAATTCCATCCAAGCCAATAGTTTGCAATTCCGTTGTAGACATGTTTTGTGTGATGGACAATGTGAATGTGTGTAGACATAAAAAAAATACTATCAAAAGCAACCATATCTTGGCCAGGACAAAGAGGGAAAGAAATATTACATACCACTGCTTTGCGGACCCATGATGGAGACTATGGCATATGAAAGTCCACATTCTGCCAATTTTACTCCTTTCAAAAACCTATCAATTCCAGTGACATTGAACTCTCCATCTCCATCAATCAGTTGGGTAGAACAGGATACATCATCATTCTCTGAGAAAATTAAGAAACATATATCGGCAAACTTTTATAAACTCACGACTGAAAGTCAGACAGGCATATTCATGAGTTCATGACTAAAAGTCAAAAAATCTACTGTCACCTTCAGCAGAAGAAGAAACAACATATCTAGATAAAACAATCCTTGATAACAACTTAGATAGGATTTCTAAATGAACTTTTTCCAAAAGAAGTAGTATTCAGGATTTCAGGGACAAAAGTTTAGCTTCTTGCTTTTGGCTTTCACCAATTGAAAATAAATTGAAATCAAGAAAATCGCTAAGTAGCCAACCGAAACAACTTTCTTGACAAGCACACAATGTCACGTAAATACAATCTTGCCCTTACTTCATTACATCTTCGGCTACACTAATTGTACAACAAAGACATCTTGAAACAAAACTATGTTGCATCTCATTTCCGTGTACATCAGAGCAAATCATTCGGAACCAATTAACAAACTTGTAAGCAGCACGAGTCTCATCATATTACATGTAACTCTGGACTCCTTATCATACAATTAGACAAAACAGGTTTTCTAAAATCTGGCCTCCCCATCACCTTGCCGTCCAAAAGGAGCTGCAAACTCAGCTAATAACAGCCTTTGCTCGCAAATATTGTGTTCCATTTCTATGTGTGTTAGTATGTATAAAGATTCCAATTCAAAAGACGAAATCCCTATTCATCGTCCCAACTCATTTTAGCCAGTCTTCCTCAAATCATGCCAACCACCAAGCTTTACTAACCAGCTAGAAAAAGCCTTGCTATAACAGATTACAACCCACTTCCTGCAACCCCGATTAACTAAAGCTAGTAGTCTATAAGTGAACCTCATCTTCATCAAATCCAAACACGGTTCAAATTCAGCAACACACTGTCCACAAATCACCAATAAACCCTCATCACAAAGATCCTTTATTGAGCAATACCAATTTATTTTCATTATTTGATCATACATTTTAGCAAAGCTTCCTGAGTACCAGCATAGCAGCGAGTGTCGCAACTCACAAGATCGGTACAAAACACTCGACTCGTGCAGCTCAGTTATCAGACAAAACTAAGCTCTAGGCCTGACCCCAACTAATCACATTCAAAAGCAGCTCAAAACTCAACTATCCAAACACCAAACCAACCATCTGCAAACCCTCAAAACCTCGGTAAAATCACTAAACTCAAACAATCAAAAATTCTCCCTTTTTTCCACACAATTGACCAAAAACACACATTTCAAGATCCAAAATACTGAATTTAACAAAATTAATCAGCATAACATCACAAAGTTTGCAACTTTCACAAGCTATAAACAAAATTACTGATCAAATTATACTACATTTCCTAACCCAACTTCCCCAAATCATCAAAATAAAAATACCCATCAACTAAAAACAATCAAAATCTAAAAAAACACAATAAATCCCCAATTAAACCAAGCAAAAAACCCTAAATTAAAAACCCATAAACTGGGCAATAACTGAAGTAATACACCAAATTCAGTTAGATTGGATCAATCAATAATAAAGAGGGAAGAGAAATACCCATTAATTCTAGGGTTTGGTGGAAAACAATTGTGATCTGAATGAACCCTTTTGGGACAAAGATCAAAATTGAGGAATTAGAGAGAGAAAATGACAGAGAGATAGTGAAAGAAAGGGTTATGATTATTTTCTATAAGTATATAGTAAATGTAAATTGGGGAAGAAATAGTTGGTGAATTTTGAATTTAAAAAAGGTTTAAATCAAGGGATAGTAATATACTAGTATGCTCCTCGGAATCAAATCTGGGGTTCCACTCTCCAACAATTTTTGAAGACTTTTGATCAAGAATTTTGGGATTTTGGGATTTAAGAGATACGGCTATGGACTTATTGAAATTTACAGTGTTGATTTTAAATTTAGAAGTGTATTTTCCCAAAAAAATAAAGAGTTTTAAAAGTGTATTATTGGTTTAAAATATACTCCATATTAATTATCTGATACGCCTTATACGTTACGGAGTACATGTTTGTCACAAGAGTGGTTAAAACTTAGATAAAATTCCCAAGGGTTTCAGGTTCGAACCTCACGCAGAGCAATCTTATGGAGTTTTATGACTTTTTATCCTTTGAACACCAGAGATAGTGGCTGCGGGTTTCTTGTCATCCAAAAAAAGAAAAAATTAGGTGTTTAATGAACAACATATTTGAATCTTGGATTTACAATATTAATGATAGTTTAACATATGTATTAATTTATTTTACAATATATTAGATGAATTTTGAGATAATAAAATTGGAAAAAAAATTTAAAAAAAAATAAAAACAATTAAGACACGTTATATAAACATTCTAATTATCTTCAATTTTTCAGGTCTTTTAAGCACACATTTAACTACTCTATTGAGATGTTTTTTTCCTACTCAGGCATTGCAAATAGTTCGTGTTATATATTTTGGCTTCCCAAGTGAAAACAATATAATAATTTAACCGAAAATTATACTTGTACATATACATAATGAAATAAGAGTAGTTAATCGAAAGTGTGTGATACACGTGCTTAATGCTCAACCTAACCAGTTTACCAAACACATACCCAAAATAAACATTACGGTTGGGAGAGCAAATTCTCTGTCCCATTTTATATTCCATCTTGTGTCCCCTTATTCTTTGTGACAATCATTTCTACATCACGGAGTATGTAAAAGATGGCGTTTTATATACTCCATATATACAATTACATGTATCGTAAGATAAATGAAATGGCTGGGACAAGAAATAGAGACCTAAAAGTTCTGAGAGACTTCACACATTGAGGGGCATGATGGGGAGAGCAAGTTCCTAATTTTATTTTTTCCCTCTATATCTCTCACTAATTTAGTGAAAGACGGTCTCTCAAGAGACCTACTGAAATGAGATATAGAATCTCAACCCTAGGGTAAGATTACGAATACACCTAACATGGTACGTGATTGCATGACACAATCTACTCCAAACAATTGATACTGAAAAGGTCTTCAGATTTGTAACTTATTTCTTTGTATTTCATACTTGACTTCATCTTACTCCACTACCTATGTTACCCTTCCTTATGACATAACACATTATGGCCATTTATGGGGCCATACCATTTCACATAAAAAAAAATGGAAACATGTTCAGTATTCCTGAGATTTGATATTTTGTACGAAAATCCTAATCTCTTAATGTGGAAAATTTTAAAAAGTCATACCACGTATTTACGAATTCTAAAAGTGATAATTTTTTTTTTTCAGATCGATCATTTTTCCGAGTATTACAATTTGAAGGAAAGAATTTGTCGAGTTTGAAATCGTGAACAACAGAAATGGTCACTCAAAGTTTATTCCGTGAAAAAGGTTGACAACATACAAAAGCACCTAATTACGAGATCCAAATAGCAGGTAGAAGTAACAGTAATTCTCTTGTGCAACCGTTTTTTCCGTGTTTTTTTAGCAAAATGTGACTACTTTTTTGCAAATAGTGACCACTTTGAAAAAATGTTCATTTTTAGTTATAAAAAGTGGTCACAATTTATCAAAATATGGTCATATATATAAAAAAGTGGTCACTTTTTTTTTGTCGTACGTGAGACGGTTATACAGTAGAATTTAGTGAAAATTGTAAATTACCACATACTGTTTACCGTATTTTACAAACTACCACCTTGTATTTCGTTTATTACAAATAACCACCTACATTACACTGTATATATCCGAACTCCCACCATATTTCATTCCCGATCATCAATTTATTCAAATCCGGACTCGTTAAGTTAATATACTATAAAAAGACAAAATTACCCTTATTTAAGTCAAAACACATCCTAAAACTAAGTTCATCACCAACACTTTAATACTAATTCATTATCATCAATCATCATATCATCCTCCTCGTCAAAATAGGAGAAAGAAAAGAGACAAAAAGAGAAAAACAGAGGGTGGAATGATTCCGCAACTTTCTGCACCGACTTGGTTAGATCACAACTCACAAAGCCGTCCATTCATCTCTGACCAAACAAATGAACACCCAATTATGCATTGTCAGATTTATGCCTTTATGACGCCTCTACTCTCCATACTATAATATGACCATTTTACCCTTTTGCTTTTTTATTTTACGAGACCACTTAAATTATGAGACCGTCCTATAAGAAAACTAATTCACAAATATCACAAATGTTGCGTTGCTAAAGTAAAACTATGCGATTATTTTATATATTCGAAAGAGTTTTCATAAAACGGGTTAAATATATATTTCGGGTATTAAAATAATGATGATTTGCATTATTCTTGGACCAACATTCTTAGCAATTTTAGCATTAGGAAAACTACAGCCTACCATACTGATAACAAGAACGCAGATCTCAAGAGATGATTTAGAACATGGTGTGGCACTGATTACCTCGAGTAAACGACGACGTCGACGTATAAGTAGTTTAATCACTACGTTTAGTACATTAAAAATGTCTAAGAAGTTCGAACCATGTAATTAAAAACTGCCCTACATGCGAGGCCGGATTTGGAAAAGATCGTAAATGCTACACCAGTCACCAAGCATTCAGGGTATCAGTGACCGATCCCATAATCACGGCTATAAACGATCGGCCATAGCAATCTATACTCTGCCTGCCCTAAAGCAACAAGTATTTTCTTTCTAGTTTCCGGCTTAAAAATTGTATTGCTCAATAGCGCTTGATAGTGTTTTTGATCAGGTTGGCTGAGCCACATTATCTCCGACTTTCTTTAGCTTCACCTTCTCCAACTCCACTGTCAAAAGAAGTGTTAGTTTCGATTCATATATAGATGCAAGAAGGTAACGATCAATGATTTTGAGATCATACGATAATTGAATGTAATAGTTAAGAAAAGAGTTAATGCTTACAGTTCAGATTCTCCAGAATCGTCTGGTTTGAAGTATTTACCGAGAATCCCAAACTGGACATCATATCCTCCAAGCGCTGGGGGTTTGTCAGATAAAGGTAACCAATCTACAACAAGAGCGACAAATAAAAACCGTCAATAGGCTATATGAAATTAGACTTCATTCGGAAAATTGACCCGAGGTCGATCAACCACACTTGAAACGACCCATACCCTTGCCGAAACAAACGAACCCGAATTTAAGCAATCCTGCCCGGGTTATAGATGGCCTGAAGGCGAAAAGCAATCTTATTCTTACTAAATCTTAATAATAAGAGCCGGAAATGACCCGACCCGAATGTGATAATTGAAATTACTGTAACTTAAGTCCAATTTTAGTTATTTTCACAAAAATATGAAAAATAAGCCGATGACGAGATTGGTTTTGCTACATTTTTTTTTCTCCTTAAATACAATTACAAAGGAGAAGGGAGTTGGATCCAATGCCCTACTCCTATTGTCCCCCGACTCTCAGTCTCAAGCTACTGACATCATATTAAAGCAAGGAGAAGATTGTGTAGGCACTGACCAGTGTTTCAAGAGATGAAGCTCTATTGTACACTGCAACGCCAGCACGTTTTGTAGTCCGTGTTTTAGCTGATCCAATGTTTTTTCCCCACCGAAGGACATCCCTATCAAGTCAAAACACAAGCACTATATAAGCAAGCAGGGAACTGAAGATCTCAAACATAGGTCTAATAAACTAGTGTTTCGCTCCTAGTCTCCAAAGAAGGGTGTGTCCAGTTCCCTATTATGCAGAAATTGCTAACTACTACGGAATACTGTTACAATGAATCCGTACAATATGAGAACATTTAAATTTAAATCACGGTTAAGATTTTGGAAACACTAAAGAGATAGATGGTTTCGTACTTTTCTTCTGCTGACAAGAAGTTATCGCTAAGCAGCTTTTGAAGCAGAGCATCCTGTCATGTAGAACACAATGATAACAAAACTTCAGATCTGTTTAAATGATCACAACCTTACTGTCAAAAGAAAAATAAAATCAACGCCAAATAAACACCAGGAGCAGAAAACGCGTGTATGATTGTCAGAAAAAAAGAGTATTTCCAGGCAAGTAACAGAGACTAGAAACCAAACTTTAATAGATGTTGTGTGGAGTAAACTGAGGCAATGCTACTCTCGACAGATTGGGGTCCTGATCGTGTAATAAAATATGGAGGAGAAACCAAACAATAAACACTTTATCTATAAAAGGATAGGACAGCTCAAATTAAATTTATAGATGGGTGACAGACTGACAGCTGACCATAGGAGAAGAGAGAGTGGCATGAAAAGGGCGGTGAGGTCACCTGCGAACGATGGTCAAATAGGGGAAGAGTATTGTTACGGGGCGTTGGTGGCAGTGAGTGACGAGTGGGGAATGAATGAGTGATTACAAATTTTGGGCTGATTGCCTCTTTTTTAAGACAGCTCGACCATAAACTATATCCATACGGTTCTATAGGAGAGGAACTTTTCATCATAATAATGGAATGAAAGCATTCAAAAATCAATACCTTCACAAAAAGCAAAAAAGAAAAATAGAAGCCACAGGCCTACATTCCATCATACTTCATGACAAGCAAACTACTGAAATAATAAAAATCATGTTTATGACAAGAGCATACCTGTGCTTCACACCGTACCACTGCCATAACACGATCATTGTATTGCTCGATGTTTAGCGCAGGAGCTAAAAAGTGTCTCCGAGCGTACAACTGTGTATGTCAGAAGAAAATTAGTGACAACACATTTAATGAAAACAATGAATGTTTGTATATGATTAGCTCATACATAAGAAATAACATAGGTTCACAGTTTAAAACGAGCAGCTTGACTGACTGGCCTCTGCAGGAGCTGCATTTAGTAATGGCCTTAACATACTTCTATTGGTAGCTAAGTTTGGTGTTCTTATACATAAAGATCAGACTGAAGCACTAATTACTACAGCACACATCTTATTTCATTATAATAGATTGTCGAACACATATTGGCTATGCACCGAATCCTCATCTACGCTGAGCTAAGTTAACTTGAGTATGCTTGAAAACAATGAGATTCTGAGCCCTTTTCTTAACAGTAAAAAAATAACCATTTAAAACTATCAAAACCCTTTGCAAGAACAATAGTCGCTGTCTATTCTCCCATTCTGAGGGAGAAAGTAAGGCCAAAAAAATGGCTAGTTGTTAACACTTGTTATCCACCACTGTTCCTGGAAAAGAATTGAATATTTATGCAAAGGAGGTCCAAATATTGAACAAGTGTCTTTCCCTTTGAAAGTGTGTGAAGAGCGGCACTCAGGAAGCCAGGAGTCAGGTATGTAATGAATGTATCTTTATATCACTTAGGCGATGTACCAGCAAAGTTCATCATACGCATGAAATTTATTTTCCGTATAACCTTCAAAAGAACATGTCATATTAATTTTTCAGTTCCTTCGTCCAATCAATTGAACACATTACTGATTATTCAGCAGCATGTGAACTCTCTGTCTGTTGACATCTAACAGACTTTTACAGATTTCACCACCCGTGGGAATCAGGGTCGGACGCGTGCATGTAGGTTGGTCTCATTGAGAAACCAACATTTAACTTCATAGAACGACAAAAGGGGTGATAGATGCAAGTCATGCAACACAAAACACACATGACGATAAACACAGTTCATACATGAAAAGATGAATTAGTAGGACGGCAGAAAGATTAACCGCATACCTCGTATATACAATCTCCAATATAAGCCAAAGCAGCTGCATTGTGTGAGGACCGTGGCTTCTCTGACTTTGGAGGTCTTGGCAACCATCTATCATAACCTAAGTATGTCTCCTCGTCCAAGCTCGCTGGTTCTAAAATTCAGATTTGCAGAACCATCAATAAAACTGAGATAGCTATCAACTTATCATCATCATCACCATCAGAATTCCTAAGACATGACAACAAACCAGAAGGGCTCGCTAAAACATACACCCTATAAACTAAAATGCCTCAATTATCACATTTATTACATCAACCAAGCAATTTTCTTACTTTCTACGAGTAGTTGATTATTTAAGCTCCTAAAACACAAAAGTTGAAAATTTCCAATAAAAAATCGACTGCCGGTGCAGTAAAAGGTTATCCACTAGTAAATGCAGCATGAAAATCACTTCAAAAGATGAACCTGCATACAGCTAATGCAATTCCTATCACCAAATAAATCCAAACCACCTTTTATCCTCAATTCCTCATATCATTACATAATCTTTAACCATTAAACTAAATAATCTCAATCCCATATAACCAAATGGGGAGAAAACCTCCGACTCAACAGATTCTTTACGTTTTATTAAAATACCCCTCACGAATGATTACAATTTACAAGTGTAAAGAATCTGTTTAGTCGGAGGGAGTAACAAACTTTATAGCCAAACCCATCCAAAATTCCCTTATATCAACAGACATTCATAAACATTATCACAAAAAAACACCAGCCCATAACAACAGTAACAACAACCAATGCAGTTCTCGACGCAATTTTCATTTTAAATATTTCAAAAACAGTCTCTTCGTATTACTAACACAAACAGACATATGTCACGTAACTACGTAAGACTGCGTACATCCGACCCCTACCCACGTAACCAAATCTTCTAAAAACAATTATTGCATACTTATCCACCCAAGAAAAACTGTAAAAATAAAGGGTACCTTGGCGAGGAGCTATAGCATTGAAATTCAGAAGTTCATCGCCATTAATCTGTAACTGAGAGTTTTTATTAATTGATTGAGAACTTGTAGAAGGAGAAGAAGGAGAAGGAGAAAGGAAAAGGGATTTAGGTTTGTGGGTTTTGCGAGGAGAATTGCGATTGTAAGGAAGCCTTTGTTGAGTATCCCATGATGCTCTTACTGTTACTCTACTTGTTGCTAACGCCATTTTTGTTAAGCTTCTTTAGATTTTGTAGAATTGGATAGGGTGTGTTATGGGTAGTTTAGTTTTGGTCTCTATGGTTTGCTGGAAGTGAAAATTTGGTTTTCGATTAGTCTTGTTTATAACCGGTCAAATGGATGGCATGTAAAGATAGCCCAGATAGGATTATCGGTCATAAGTGAGTTATAAATTTTGATGTGATTCGTAGTAACGGTGAAAATGTTTAATTTTTTTTTTTTTTCATTTGATTCAACTTTGACGTATTGGAAAAAGAGTGATTCATGTAAAGAAAACGGTTTGTTAATTTCATTGAACTCGAAGAATTTTGAATATGGGAATTGGGAGGTTTAGGGAAGAGGAACGAGATTTCGGGAGGTGGGGAGTGATTGTAGGGGTGGAGTAGGGATTTGAAAGGGTGGGAGGCGTGGGGATTTCAAAGGATGGGAAATGGGATTGACAAGCGGAGAAAAGGAGAAGAGTGTTGTCAGCGGCTCAGCGCTCCTAGAGTCGTAGCAGTTGTAATGGTCAATAGTGCTGGTTTTGGGGGTTCTCAGGCTGTGGCTTGGCGGTTGTTTGGCTCTGACTTTGGATGATTTGGTCTTCATTCAACGGTATGTTTTAATCTTCCTCCTTTAGAAACCAAATTCCCCCGAGTCATTAAAGATCAACGATTAACCAAGTGTCCAAGGCCGTAGCTGTAGTTCTCCCACAAGCCACAACCCATCATCCGCCCCACAACCATTCCACCATTATCCTCATAGTTTCCCTGCATTACTTCATTCAGAATTCAGCTAATAACCAAAAAACCCTTGATCAATACCTGGATCGGAAAGAACGTGTATGATGGAGCCAGATTCCATTTCATTACATTAATCAGCTGGAAATGAATTTGATAAAAGAGAGCAAGGATTTGATACTGATCTGATTTAATACCAGGAACCCTTCAAATAGACCGACTAGATATATGATCCATTTAACATGTTCATGCAATCCGAAAAGAAATAATTATTTATTCACTTCAAGCAAAAGAAAACTAGTTTTTATAAATCTCTCAGTCATCTAACACTTACATGATCTCTAGAAAAAAGCAAGTGGGAGACCAAAATCAAATAATAATACAATCCCACAGTAGCTCTTCGACCCCCCACCCCACTTAAATAAGGGTATCAACAGAGGCAATGTTATAACAAAACTTCGACTCGACTAGCTCCATGTCCGGCCAGTACTGTAACGACTTCTTCTTTCGGGGTGACCACCTGATGAAACAAAACAAAGTGTGAGGTGAGTAATGAGCTTTAGCCAGTGAACTACACTTAAGATAGCAGTATGATTCAGAGCACTTTTCCAAGAAACGGTGAGCAAGTATTTCGCTAGAAATTTAAGACTAGGCTAACTGTTTCACATTCTGATTCACTCCATCCAATCTATCTTGTCCCTGTTTCGTTTTTGGTGCATCCTATCTATCTTGTCTAAAATACTCTCGTTTTTGGTCCATCCAATCTACATCTTGTCCCTATTCCGTATATTTTTTTAAAAAGGCGAATTTTTTCCTCATGGGTTCCTTCTCACTTGCTCAATAATTTGCCAATAGATTCATACGAGTGGTACTTAAGAATCTTGATTAACTAGTTAGTAAGTTCACAATGTTTTGGATGGACAGAGAGCAAGAGCAAGCATGCAGTTGGATCCTTCACCAAAGACTAATACCATTCTCACTTCCCCCTTCCCTCCTAATAATGTAAGCCAAACTTTCAATCACAAAGGGTAAATCTAAATGATTTGGCACAACTGGCTACTGAAAGAATTAAATTTTTTAGATAATAAACCTACCCGCCAAAGGTGGTGGAGCACCTCTACCCATAGAGGCCAGCTCAGGGCTGACCTTCTGACCAGCCTCCTCAAGGATGGCAATAAGTTCCTTCGCGAATCTGGCATTGGCAGCGGTGAAAAATGTGTAAGCAGTTCCTTTGGCCCCAGCCCTCCCAGTTCTGCCGATACGGTGAACATAGTCTTCAAGTGATCCAGGGAAGTCGTAGTTTATCACAAACATTACATCTTTCACATCTGCAATAGAACAGGGAGATTAACAGATGAGTATATGGCTAGCAGTAATGAATAGGTAACTAAACTTCCAAAGTCACAGTTAATTCAACTACGAAATCACAACTCAGCTAACTCCATCTTGACCAATTTTCATCAAAACTTCATTATCAAATTGGTATTATAGCCCCTTGTTTTTTTTGCATTGAAACTTTTATACAAATTTGATTACAATCGTCGATGAACTGTGCCCAAGTAGAAAACACACCATGTGAAGCATAAGCAATTCAATTTCACCATTATAAATAACCTGTTTTGAATAGCTTTAGGAGGGAAAGGGAAGGAAAGGGTGTAGGGAAAGGAAAATGAGGGAAGAGGACAGGAGGAGGGATGGAGCAAAGTAGGTTTTCCCTTAAATTTTTTCCTTATTTGAGGGATTTCTATTTGTCTTTTGGGAGGGACAATGTATTTGTGTGTATCCCTTTACCTTTCTCCCTCCAACTCATTTTGCTATCCAAACAAGGGAAATGGTATCCCACCCTTTCCCTCTAAATCCTTCCATCCTAACAAAGGGTAAATTAACATAAACAACCCAATTTGTCCCATCCAAACCCGAACAGAAACTGACCTGAAGAGGCCCGACTGCCCGACACCCGATAATTATTCACATGTATGTCTAATGGACAACCACAAACAAAAACTATTCCTTATGTCATGTGGGTCATTTGGATAAAGTCTCTCACTCAGGAGGGAAAAGTTCCGTCTCTATGTATCCAGCCTCTGTTGGATCCCTCAGCATGTTCATACTTATGTGTTTTCTATTCTTTGCCTAAATATGGTCGTAACTCGTAACAGCATTCTATATGTATCACAGAAATGAATGAAGAAATAGAGTTTCATGTTTATAACAAAGTCACCCTAAGCGAAAGCAACATTAATGGCTGGATCTCAGCGTCTGACATAATATCCAAAGCACACATACCTAGACCCCGAGCAGCAACATCGGTCGCAGTCATTATCGGACTCTTGCCCGATTTGAACTCTGATAGCACCCAATCTCTTTCCGCTTGGCTCTTATCCCCATGAATCGAAAGAGCAGGCCAACCATCCATACGAAGCTGCCGAGTAATCTGATCACACCCCTTTTTAGTGTCCATAAATATCAGAATGCGGCTGCCATCCATAATATCCTCAAGCAAATCCACCAGCCTGAACAACATGACAATTCAATTTCAGCAATTCTAGGAAAAGGCAAGCAGCACACGAGTACAATGTTTTACAAAGGGATAACTTACTTCTTATATTTCTGATTTTCAGAAAGGATTTCCACTATCTGGCGAATAGCATGATTGGCCTTTAAGTCTGGAGAACCAATAGTTACCTATAAAATTACAATAAAGAGCTGCATAAGAGCCTTCCACTTTCGACGGGTAACATAAAGGTAAGCATTAAAGAGATCATCCCCCCCAACCCAGGATTTTTTGCCAAAACGACCATTGCGGCAAAATTATTTTCCAAATTAGCCATTTGCTATAACTATTTACCTTATTAACCGTATTTACAATAGACCATTAATTATTTTTTTTTTTAAATCCTTTTCTTTTAGACCTTCCCTTCCTCTACACAGCTCCTCTACGGCTCTACGACTCCAACCGCTCTTTAGCTCTCTTCCTCTGCTTCTTTAGTCTTTACTGGTAGAATGTAGCATAAAAAAGGAATAGTAGCTGTGTGCTAATCAAAAACATCCAATGTCTAACCTTCTTAATGAATACAGTCACTTTAATAGCAAACGGAGTACTCTTTTAGTACAGATGATGATCGTCATCCAATAATTTTGGCTGACCTAAGAACGGTTTATAATCTAAATTTAGTCCATCAACACACCACTACCTTCATTGATACGAAAGGCGATGAATTAGTTTGGTTTTGAAAGAGAAAGAGGCAGATGAGGGTTTTGCAGAGAATGTTAGTTTATTGGTTGAAAGGGGCAGAAGAAGAGAAATGGATGAACGAAGATAAGTGCAATAAGAACAGGACTTTGGGGAGGGTGGAGGGTGGAGGGTGAAGATTAATCCTTAATAATCTCTTTTAATTTCTTAAGATAAATGACGTACTATGGCTAGTTAGGAAAATAGTTTCAGAAAATGGTTAATTTGGAAAGTAGTTATAAACAATGGTTAATATCGGAAATAGTTTTTCTATAATGGCTATTTTGGCAAAAGACGCGCAATCCACCCAAAAAAGAACAGAGAAGTAAGTCTTACTTTATACGGATTGAAAAGAGATTGCCTAGCAAGTTGTTCAACCTCCTTCGGCCATGTCGCACTCCAGTACAGAGTTTGACGATCAGGTCGTATCTGTGTCAAGAAAAGCAGCATACATTTTATGTCGGAGGAAAAAAAAAAAGCAGTGGAAAAGCAGTCTACCTACGAGGTCTATCAAGCTAGGACGAGATTAAGATGCTCAATACTCCCTCCTATTCTCAATAACCTTCTTCTTTCATTTTGACACAAATATTAAAGAAGCACATTACCCCACCATATAATTAAATTAAATTTGGACCACACAAACACACTACCCCACCATACAATTAAATTTGGACCAAACAAACACTTTCCAAAAATAGAAATAAGGAAGGTATTGTGAATAGACGGACAAGGAAATAGGGAGGGTTATTGAGAATAGGAGCGAGTATAAGAAAAGAGCAAACGAAGGCTGGCATGTCATCCCAGCCATCCCTACAAAAATCTGATTGCAAGCTTATGAATACGCGCATAAGCGACGGAGGGTGCACACACAAGAGAGGAGAAAGGTTGGACTTCGAAAGCAAATATAAAGTACCTGAGACACAATTTTGCGAATCTGTGGTTCAAATCCCATGTCAAGCATCCGATCAGCCTCATCTAAAACAAGATAGGTCACTCTACGCAGATTTGTATGGTTAGATTCCAGCATATCAATCAATCTCCCAGGTGTTGCAATAATTATCTCTACACCTGCAGAAAATAAATGAAAAAAACCCAGATAAATCACATGGTCACAATCTGAATACAAATTATATTATGTAACATGAATATGAGTACCACCTAAAACAAGAAGCGCAAGCGCAGACGACGAATGTCGCAACATGATAGCAAAGCATCTCAAATATCCTTGTGTCTCTTTTGATGGACAAAGTCATCTCAAACTCAAGCAGCACCTACCTTTCTGAAGATCACGAATTTGAGGTCCCTTAGGGACCCCACCATATATGCAAGTATTTTTAATCCTCGATGAAGCCCCAAACTTCGTGGCTTCTTGTTGAATTTGTACAGCAAGTTCCCTAGTTGGAGCCAGAACTAGCACAATTGGACCATCACCAAGAGCTGAATAATGATATGGACACAAATTAGAGCACTTCAGTAAAACACAACACAATCTTAGGCAGTAATGGAGTACACCATGACTGAGTTAAACAAAGACATGCAAGTAAAAGTAAGATGTGCCATTCTCACATAAAATTGGCTGAGCATTAACATGGACTATGGCAGGTAGCAAGTACGCCAGGGTTTTCCCAGATCCAGTTTCAGCGATACCAATAAGATCACGACCCTTTAATGCCATAGGCCATCCTTGAGCCTGAATGGCCGTAGGTTCAGTAAAACCGGCTTTTTTAACCTCCTCTAAGACGTACTCTGCAATTGAGAAGAAATAAGGATATTACAAGTAAAATAGAGTTTACTTACTGGAGTATGATTTCATTTCAAATATCCGTAGTTCCATACCAATTATGAGCTACACCACTAACAGGAAAACGACAGGAAAACACCATAAGTAAATAGGTATAACTGGAAACGTGAACTCAGTAGTGCATTAGGTTTGGTGAAAACAGTTTTTCCTTCTTGTTTCCCTTGTTTTGTTTGTATATATTCTGTGTTCCCCCAACTCTTTGACACGGAGTGTCGGATACGGCTATTTTGTGTGAATTTTTCAATTTTTTGGTCTAAAGTGAAGTGTCGTGTTGAATCGGGCAGGATAAGTGTCAAACACGAGACACGTTCATCATCTAAGTGAAGTGTAGGAGTAACATAGTTCATATTTGCAAGAAAATGAGGGAAATGGGATTCTTCTATTAGAGTTAACATATTCTCCCTCAAACAACAAGGTAAACAAAATTCCTTTACGAGAGTAAGTTATCAGCCTTATGACCAAATCCCTAGTGAACGCCATAGCCCTAGTGCAGCGGCTGAGGTAGGTTTGGAGAGTAGTGTCTCAAGACCACACAAATTCTTTTGATCTTCCTCTATCTTATTATACAAGCGCGTAAATTTTGAGTGATCTTGGCATGTAAAACCCCACTATAAACTTATGCCAATGGTTCTCGAGTTTACACTCCAACCTAATTCCCTTAATTTCCTAGCTACCTGTAACGGTGTAAGGAGCCACACTGCTTGCCCTAGCTACCTGTAACGGTGTAAGGAGCCACACTTCTTGCCCTAGAGTCAGGCAAGGGTGCGCACCGCAATCTCGCTAAAGTACCGGACCGTGACACTAAGCCACTACCCTAGTAAATTACAGCGAATTTCCATAGCTACAAGTCCACAACAACCTACCATCTATCACAAATTCAAATTTGACTAATTATGAACCCACACACAAAATTAGCAAGCTACAAAAATGGCGAAACAATAATCGCCACAGTTATTACCAACACAGTACAATAAACTAACCAAATTTAACCTAATAAAGCTCAATCAAACCTGGAAATCCAACATCAGTAAAACTACGAACCGGCTTCGGAACCTCACGACCTTCAACAGTAATTTCACGAGAAAGACGATAATCTTCAACCTCGCTTTCCGACATGGCAGCAACTGAAGGAGATTCGACATAGAAATTCTTCTCGAATGGCGTTAATCCTTCCAAATCCAACTTCCGTTGCGGCGAGGAATCTCTTCTCGCCGCCGGAGCTCCAATTCGTCCGCCGCCACCGCCTGCGCCGGCGGAGGAAGTGCCGTAATCGCTGAAAAAGTGAAGTCAATTGAATTTGAAATTGAAATAGAGAGTAAAGAGGGGGGAAATAATTAGGGTTTGGGAAATTGGGGGAAATACCTGCGGCGGTCGCGGTAGGATGCGGGGTCGGCGTTGCGAGAGTCGTAGCGGCTCATTTTTTTGATGGTTGATGAACTAGAGTAGTATACTGTTGACGGAAGTCGGGCACTTGGTTTATCGATCACTTAATTTTCGATTTTATTGATAAGGTCTTCTGGCACGGGCTCGAAATTGAGTCTAAAGAACTCGAACTCTAACTCGAGTCAAACTTGTGTTCTTACTGTATTTTTTGGTGATAACGAGTAACGTCTCTCATTAACCGCTTAGAACGATACGTTTTTGAGAGACCAAAGCTGAGAGATATGCGGCAATACGATGAGCTGACACTCTTTTTAAACAAACCCCGAAGGATCGGCATTTGCTATTATTAAAAGTTTACGAAATCTAAGCCATGCAAAACTCTACAACCTACATATGTGATATAGGTACATATATTTAGACCTGCGTGAATGTTAAAATCTTTATGTTGATTATATCATATTTTGTACTTCCTCCATTTCATTCAATTCCATACATTTGCTTTATACACGCATATCAATGCTCGTTTTCTTTTGTTCATATCTTTAGTTACTTATTGATAGAAATTATAAAAATTTGATTTTCACAATGTACTCGGTAAGACAATTTAAACAAGATCTCACATGACTATTTTTTATGTTATACATACGAAGTTGTATCAAAGATTCTTCCGACTTATGAATAGTGCCCAAAAAGCAAATGTATGG
>JAGPOY010000678.1:13233-24438 GCA_018983105.1 Silene uniflora | reverse complement strand
AGGTCGAAAATGTGGAAGGCTTTAAGACGGGATCAAGTGCTTAACATAACTTGAAAGCTGGGTTTGTTGTAACTTTTAAAAGGCCGAAAAAATGGAAGACTTTATGGATGAAATTCCGACTTTGGGATTATTCAATAAATGTGAATAGAAAACAAAAAATTAGTTGTATGGAAGAGAGGGTGGAAGAAAATGATGGTGAACAAAATGGGAAATTGCCTTTGCGTGGAAAAGAGATTGATGAAGAGCAATGAATACGCAATTGCGCATAACGTGGCCACCAAGGGATAAACATGGTAGCATATTAAAATGATACCCTCCTTAAACGGAAATTTCGAGAGCTCTTAAATTAAGACGGTCTTTTCAGCCAAAAAAGATAGGGCTTTAACTTCTCAGTTTAGTTCAGCCTCTTTAAATTAAGTTCAGTTCAACTCTTTTCAGTCGAAAAGAATAAGGCCTTAACGAAGACCAACCCAATTATAGAGGGTCTCATTATGATTAATGGCCACATTAAACAATTTGGAATGAGGTGGTCATGGGCCCACTGTCATGGTCGACATGGTCAACCCTGAACCGATCCCTGAGGTCTTGAGGAGTTGAGGACTTGAGGGTCGGCCGAGCTTGGCCGGCTATCTTAGACGATAAACTGGTCTAATCGGGCCTTGTTTTCGACCACCTGAGAGGTGGGTTAGGTACGATTGTGCATTTGCGCTTGTTTTGTGGTCCTAATTACGACCATTTTAGCCGGGCCGATCCGTGGAACTAACGCACCTCTAGTTTGGAGATTAGAAAGAGTGGCAATAAATAAATAAATAAATTAAAAGTCAAATGTAGGTGTAAATGAGGGAGGCGCATGTGACTTAGCTGTGTTTGCACAAGAATGTGATTCCTAGACATTGAAATGTAGAATATGATTCATATGGAACCCTTTTACCTGTATTTAAATTAACTCTTACCAAAGACTTTCAAAAAGATTTGAACAAATTAACAATCATGTTTGGAAAGTAGGTGCAGAAGAAAATGTGAAAGGGTGTCATCGACTGATATCAAATGGAAAATAAATGAATGGTAGGGTATCATCGACTGATATTGAATTTCAACGTCATGCTCATAACACAAAATTTACAATACGTGCTAGACATAGATATTGAGTTTTGTTGCCGTCTGATGAAGTTAATGACAGGGTGAAAGGGTGTCAACGACTGATATTGAATTTCAACGTCAATTACGTCATGCCCATAACACAAAATTTACAATGTGTGCGAGACATAGATTTTGAGTTTTGTTACCGCCCGATGAAGTTGGATCATTTCCATCTAAAATTCCCCCTATCACCCTTATATAAACCATAGGGAAGAGGTCATTACATCACTAGCTATTAGCTAATACTCTAGCACAAGAACAATACAAGAGCCTTATGCCCTTAAGCTGCTAAAATGCCACAAATACGACGAGCAAGTTTGAAACAAGAGGTGATTGTTATTGGTTATCGCTACCTTAAGCTGCTAAATTCTTCAGGATTTCATATCAAGATCCCTTAAGCGTCTCTTGGTGTACAACCGGTGCTTGCGCTCTCGGCCATAAACAACCCAGGAAATCAGGGAGAACATCACTGCAAAAGAGACTAAAACCAGCCCTGAATACACCCATTTGCTGTATTGTCGAAGACCAGGACAGTGATCACTGTATATTTCAGTGAAGGTGTCTCTAACGAAAGAGCAGTCCTGTAATGCAACAAGGTCTGGACCATAGTTGTATAAACCAAAGCTCACGTTTACTGCAGCTGCCATTTGGGCATACATCGGTGGTGTTAACCGCCCTGTCGTGCTGCAAATTCCGGTTGAGTCTACTTGGCAGACATAATTCCCTAATGCCTGCAAGATGAAATTTTATGCTCAAGTCACATCAGTAGTCGTTGAATTTTACGAGCCATTGAAATATTTTTTGCATTGAACATATTCAGTAAATTACCTGAGTAGCATTGTTCAAGTTGACTTCACCAGTGGAGCACATCCGGTCTGTAAAGTCGGGGTTAAATGGGTTGCAAATAAATGGGAGTAGAGGGCCAGACTGATTGAAGTAAAAAGGTTTAAACTGGGGTCCGAAATTTATGTTTGAGACATTGGAAATGACCGAGTTCACCAGATCCACAAGCTGTGAAGTTACTTCCTTGCTACGCTTCAAGGTATCCTGTGAAACTGCAGGGTCAACACAAGGAAGTATCTCATCTAATGCTGTATGAGCTGTTGGGTTTTCGACCCACTGGTGCATAGCCATGCATGTATCTGCAGCCGCACTGGTAACACAGAATTTTGGTTAGACCGTCAGAACGTAAGTTAACGTCAAACATTGTGAGAATTCAAAGGTTCATGGCATCATACAACCCTTGTGTCTCCCTTGTCCCTTCACACCGGAGGGAAATGTTCAGGTGACCGTTATAGTCTAAAACTGAAAACCGTCCCAGAGGCCAGAACCATGAAATTTCACCACTCGTTCTAGGATGCTCTTACCAAAAACTCATGCCAGAATATGAAAACATACTTGTGGAACAAGAGAAAAGTGCCGCATAATATGAAAGTTGCTGTCACCAGAATCCATCCAAAAACCACAAGTCTGCAGAAAATTAACACGGGCTTAATTTAATAGATGTGATTCATAAGCATAGACGAAGTATTGTGTTACTTCAAGCAACGAGAAGTCGGAAGTTACTCACGTGTAAACTAAAACTTGCATGCCGAAAATTGAGAACACTGAGACAAGAACCATCAACTAATTAGCTTGTTTAGCTTAGTGGGTTCAAATCATGAATCAAAAACAGGTTAGTAACTTACGGAATCCCAGAAATACCAACGAAAGCATGACGGCTGATACTATAATCAGTGTGAGCCTCCTGGAGAATAATCCAAGCAGGTTAATTACTCATCTTAAGCATTCATTTAAATAACAAAAGGAGTTCCGGGTTTTTGAAACTCACATTGATGCTAATACATCTCGAATGTCATTTGCAGTTCCGGTAGACTGCTGAGATAGGTAGTCAGCAGAAGTTTTGATTTCTGAGTCGATTTGATCAATGTCAGTCTGAACATTAGAAGGCAAGAATACATTTTGAATCCCAATTTGCTTGGCTGACGAAAGATAATCCGACACATTTTGAAGTTTCCAAACAGTTGTATCCGCTTGATTAACGACATATTCTAACGTGGATGTGGTGCTACTCTGGAACTTCCCTTGTCCAGTGTATAAAACAAGACATCCTACGCTGAAAACAAAGAAGTTTTACAAAATAAGGCTAAGCATGACACCATCCAGACAATTGACTGAAAACTGACAAAAGACGGAAAAAAATGGTGATCCTGAATTAAACTGATGTGATCTAATAATAACCCAAACCAAACCGATCTTCTCAATAATTAACCTGTGGCTCTGAAGATGTAATGCCGTACTATCAAAGAGAGCGGAAGACATACATTGCAGCAAGTGTGAAGAATATTAGAAGCACGAGCGACACAGCGTAAGCTACTCGTGAATAGCCAAGAGGCTCCCTTCGACAGCAGCAATGACAGAGAGAGATCGTTAGTAGACACAGTCCAAAGACAACGAACCAGACTATGGAAATAATGAACAGTGGAGCAGCAGAGTAACCAACAGACTGCATAAAATGATTAAAAAACGAGTAAGAGTTAAGCTCAAGCCAGGGACTATATGCCTATCAGTACCAACTAAACGCTCAATACAATTTTCGTCTGTACAGTTGGAAGCATGGTTACAATTTTGTAACTACCATGCGTCCATGCCAAACTACAAGAAGCGTCTCAGCAACTCAGAAGCCTACCAAACATCCTGTCTTAACTCTGTGAATAAATACGGAGTATATTTTTCAGACGAATAAATTTATGATACTGTGATTAAGCGGGGACTAATATGGATAATGATAAAAAGCAGCACGATTAAGAATTCGTTCTCGTAGATCTAGATAGCAACTCGCCTATAATCAGTGTAGAGACTTGGAAGATCATTGTCAAGCTAGGCTGCAGGAAAAGCTTTTCTCAATAAGACATAAACCTCAGAATCCCAGATAGTTAAACTTGAAGATTTCTTACTACAGTGCATTTGGCACCGGAGGACCTTAGCTATAACGGGAGGCTTGATACTCGCCCCCCTTTTGCCTCGGTGGTGGAGTGTAAACATTCAGACACGATATTAAGTATTCAAATAGTAAACCCGGTT
The DNA here is from genome assembly GCA_018983105.1 of Silene uniflora. Taxonomy (NCBI): domain Eukaryota; kingdom Viridiplantae; phylum Streptophyta; class Magnoliopsida; order Caryophyllales; family Caryophyllaceae; genus Silene; species Silene uniflora. The sequence continues at coordinate 20,214 of JAGPOY010000678.1, read as the reverse complement.
ACTTTTTATTTCAAGACTCACCATTGGCCATTGCTAATGAGCTTTACAGTCTCCATTCTCCAACACCCAAAAGTAAAGCAGCATATGCTATACAGATACTTCTACTGTATATGTCTGACAACTTGAATTTTTTGGTAGTATCCAAAAGGTAAAGTTCCGGGCCCACATGGCATATCTCTTTGACTTCTATGTTTTCTGTCTGCTTAACATAGCATCAGAATTCACATTAAGCCAGGTAAGTCACCTCTATATTATTGTCGTGACACCAAAACACGACTGATTTATAAAGGTTTTAGAGTTTACAGCGGCTTCAGTACATTGAAACATTGTCGACCACAATTACAGCTAAACAACTGAAATAATGTTGCGACGAATGTTTGAAGATTAAGTCTGAAACGGAGATCAAGAACCATGTTCGTAATGTAGTATCCACATTTTCACACTATTCCCTTTAATTCTAGTTCTAGCATAACATGTTGTACACATAGAAGTGCTACCGCAAACAATGTACTGTAAAAGATCGGAAAAAGAGATGGCATCACTGTCTTCTACTGAAACTCGGGAACACCCAGTGGCACCCATCATTGTCCGAAAAGAAAAGAATGAGAGTAAAAATCTTACAGCCCAGTAATGATGGTCACTTATATTCCAACCACCAGTGTAATATTTGAAGTCATTAAGAGGGTCCTTTCGACGAGTCCTTCTAGGTGCCAACACTAACGTTGCGCCTTGCCCTCCATTATAATACCCTTCTCCTCCTAAATAACTCGGCTCTCCTGCAATAATATTTCGCCTTATTTGAATAGCATTCTGCTTTACATCCCAACCTGAAATTTTCAAAACGCGACAATATTAACTAGTGCCTCAAAGAACCCGCCTATGACTAGGTCGGGTCAAATACTCAAATGTGCATTGTATTCACCTTGTGTTCAAAACACCTAGACGATGCAGTGACGGATCCACCTTATGTGACATACTACTATCACCACAATGCATTTTTCTAAAAATTTATCGGATGCATAAAAACCATACTCCCCCGTCTCAATCATTTGTTTACATTTAATTAAATACTCGTCACAAACAATTCAAAAAACAACCAAACAAATGATTGGGAGTTCGGGAAGGAGGGATTATAAAATGGCTCCAGAATTAACAATTACTGTCATTGGATCCGAATACAGTCCTGGATTTTATTTAACCCGTCTCATAAATTGGGCCAAGCTTTTGGACAAGAAATGTCCCCAATTATACCCAGGCATGAAGCACCCACATATCCTTGTCATTAGTATTTCACTATTTTGCAAGGAATGTCACTCATTAATAACACATTTACTACTATGGTCCCGTGTTTCGGACTAAAACTCTCTAAACTAAATTGTACTCCGTATTAAACTTAAATTTACCGGACCTGTTCTAATAAATTGAATAAAACTAAGTTGAAATGAATTGAACTAAAGTTATTGACTTAAGACCGGGGGGGACTTAAGACCGGGGGAACCTATCTAGTAGCAAAAAAACTTCCAAAAAATGTTTTAAGATTATCGATTTTTGCTATTCCAAATTTCTTAAATATGGACCTGAACATAAGAATAAAACAATATAAACAAAATGTGTTCCTCAAAATTTTATTTCTAGGTTCGCCCGGCTTAAAAATGAACTACTACATTATGTCTAAAAGAACCGGGCCTTTTACCTTTTAACATGTTCACACTTTCATACTCTTCTATTTTTCTCCTAACTTTTATACCACTGTTAATGTTGTTGTACGAGTACATCAACAAGCAACATTTACTTCAAAGTTTAAGAGCAGTAAGAAAAACAGACCCGTCACAAAGAATATAAAAGTTAAACAAATGACTAAGACGGAGGACGTAAATACTTACCTGGTGTTGGAGCAAGGGTTTGGACAGTTGAAGGGTAGTTAGAAGAAGTAGCACCAACTACAGTTAACATTACAGTAAAGATATAGTACAAAAACAACAATGTAGGTAAAAATGGAGTTAAACACCATTTTTTACTGCTTCCATATAACATTTTAAAGGGTTTTTGAGATAAATTGTATGGAAAAAACAGGGAGGGATTTGTGAGAAGGGAGAAGGGAGAGAGTAAAGTGATGTTGAAAGTTGAAAGGTGTGTTACAGTTCACTGATTGATGCTAAATTGACACTCAGCAAAGGGACCTGAGCCCACTCATATTTTTTTACTCATTTTATTTACCCTATTGTTTTTAAAATTTGTCTTTACTATATTTGTTCTTTCTATTCTACAACAAGTAGTCCATCTATTTTCGCAAATTCTTATTTTAAATGGATTATTTTCTTTTTAAAAGAAGATATATCAAATGTAATTATTTTACAATAAAATATTATTATTTTCAGGATAAAAAGTGACACCCTTAATTATAACATTTTGTCATTAAATAGTTATATTCTATAAAAAAATGTGACATTTTCTGGTCTGAAAATAAGACCGCCAGAGACAAGACTCATTAATTGAAGTATTTTTTACTACTCTCTCAATAAGAGTTACTCCTTAGTTATTAATTTTTTTTTTTAGTTAGTTTTTAGTGGTATTTATTAGTTTTCTCTCACTAATATACTCCGTAGTAATACGGTCTTTTAGGGAATTTCTTGTTGTACCTTTGTGTTAAATTTTTGTTTAAAAAAGATAACCTATGAGTGAAATGTAAGACTTTCTGATGTTCTAAATTTACCAAATACAAAAAATAATTAGTAAGACTGTTCTTAACCATAAGTTTGGAAGAGTGTAAATTTTATACTGATAAATTGGGTGGATATGAAAGTATATTTTGTTTTTCATTGTTTTGAAAACTTTGTAAATGCAACTACTTAATATATTATATAGAGAAAAGCTAACAAGCTTATTAATTATTATAATAATCTATATCATCCCGCTTATTTGTTGTCCTATTTCATTTTGGATGTCAGTCAATTGTCGATCTTTCTATTTTAAGAATGAACCTGATAAAAAATTTGATCATTCACACTCAATTTGATATCCACTTGTCATTTACTAATAGGCTACATCCTCCATTTTTAATCTTTGTTTCAAAATTAAAGGATAACAATTAACTGAGATATGTACCAAAAAAAAAAAAAAAATTAACTAAGATGAATGACGTAGGTTTTTAAAGTAACCTCATGATAAAAAATGGCATGGTGGGAAATCGGCCGATGCTATTGGATGACACAAAATCTCATTGTAGACGGTCTTTTCAAAAAGACCTCTCACAACCGATTTAAATAAGAGCAAGTGGAAGAGAAGGTTGTAAGAGGTCTTTTTGAAAAGACCGCCACAAGCGAGATTAGCTGATTGGATGAAGGCTTGAAGGCCCACAAATTGGACGAGAGAACGACAGTTTTTCGGGAGCTCGACCCCCAAAGAATCGTGAGGTTGGTCTTTCTGACTAATGCAACAATCCTTTTACATTATTAGTTAACAGTTTCTTCCTAAAATAGTTGAATTGTTGAGTAGTTTAAGCTTGTTGCTTCTGGTATTAAATGTTTTCTCGTGACGTTTTTAAAGGATGATTAATCTTAGCCGACTTTAAATTAGTTTGAGATTAAGAGTTTAAGACTAATGTTTTTGTTCTGACCAATTCATTAAGTTTTATTTACACGTAAATACTTATATACTGTATATACTAACAAAATGAGTGTTAATATTCCTTAAATTAAAAAAAAAAAAAAGGACAAGTGAAGAATTATCAATTTGCATAAATATTTAAAAGTGGGACTTTTTTAAACAATCGGGAAACTCAATAAGAAAAAAAAATTGTGATCGTGACAACATGCGCAATTCACACTCTTATACATCTCTCTGAAACTACAGCATTTCATTAAAATGCTACTCACATATATCCAATCAATGTTACAATTCCGAACAACGTGAGGGAGCAGTTGTTACTCGTTTGTCCTAATAACTTTTTCTACCCTTGTTCAAAATAACTCTTTCAAATAATCAAAAAGATAAATAAATGATTGAGGCGGATAGAGTATAAAATGGGTTTTCCTGGACTAATATATTTAAAAAGTGAATAAAAAGAAACACGCCCATGAAAAGAAAAATATACTCCATTTGTCTCCTAAAGTACGATTCATTTTTTCACTATTTGGTTGTCTTTACAATAATTTCTAATATCTTACTTGCATTTCATCTCAACCACACAATTTGCCCGCTTGACCCACTTACACGGTTGCACCTAGTGATGACAATGGATCGGGTTGGATTTTGCAATATCCAAACCCGATCAACTAACTTAGTGGATCACCGATTCATATCCAAACTCGATCTATATCCAAAATTTCAAAATCCATCATCAATCCATTATACTTTTTTCTGTATCCATACCCGATCCAAAAGTTGATTTGCCTATATACAAAGTTTATTTTATATGACAAAGTTGAAATTTCAAGTGCAATAAAGTCAAAATTTTAAAAAAAAAATTGATTTCTTCGAGTTCGGGTACGAATGGATCGGTTGTGGATTTGGTTTGGGTTTTCTAATAGTGGATCTGGATATTGATTTTTAAATAGTGGACCAGGTATGGGTTATTATGAATTGGGTTTTGAGCGGATTTTTGTTAATTTGGGTCAGTTCGGTTTGGCCCATAATTGCCATCTTTACTTGCACCACCATATTCGATCCTTGTTGATTTAATTTATACTCCCTAAATCAAGTACTTTTTGTTGTGAAATAAAGAGAGGAGAAAAACTAGAGAGAATAAAGAGAGAGACATAACTGTATATTATTCCATTATGAGGGGTATATATACACATACAATGAGGGGTAGAGTTTCCATAATATAATACACTCTAGAATATTCTAAGATACGGACATCCATATAATATTATATCATAATATTTCATAACACTCCTCCTTGGATGTCCATCATTGAAGATAATGTCTCGTTAAAAACCTTACTAGAAAAATCTTATGGGAAAAAAATACTATAAAGGAAAAGAGTACAATAATCTTCACACACGCATAATAAGCTGCCTCGTTAAAACTTTTCCATGGAAAACCCGGTGGGACAAAACCATGGCTAAGGAAAAAGAGTACAGCGCGTGCTACTCCCCCTGATGATTGCATAACTTGATAATGAAATTATCTATGCTCCAACATTACTTTTGATGATCATTGAAGTAGTACCCATTGTGATTGATAAACTTGAATCTTCAGTCAATATAACTCCATGACAGCTGATATCATATCTCTTTGAAAAACTCAGATTCTGGATATAATCATTTCATAATAACTATTGGATCTTCATTTCAAATAATACTCCCGCAATACTGATATAGTTTCTCCTCAATTATATGTCTAAGATAATTGGTCATCTTAACAATCACGATGACATGACTAAATTATAGCGTAATAATGCGCTTATAGTGCTACCACGTTAAAAACCTTGCTAGGAAAATTCCGTTGGGACAAAAACCCTAGTCGAAGGGAAAAAGAGTGTAGTCATCATGTCTTAATCCTTGTCTTAAGGAGAATCAATCCGATAATTATTGAATAAATTATCCAATATCTTTGAGCGATTTTCTTTGCTAAACCATATATGTATGTATGGATTGACATTTTTCATTGTAGATTTTCACTACATTATTCTAATCATTATGGTACTTCTGGACCATAAACTAATTTCACATGTTTAGCAAAAAGCTCATTCAATATGCTCAAACTTCAAGTTGAGACAATAACTTTTCAAATAAACTCTATAGGAGTTTTGATGTTCCATTTTGGAACAAATCACGATATCTTTCAATCGTATTGTAGAGGTTTATATATTTCATCAAGAGTTTTCAATAACTCAACAGATCAACCAATAACAATTGATGATCATTTATAAGAGGCTCCTACAGGGAGTTATCCTCATAGGAGTAAAATATATTTCTCCTTTCCAACATTATCCATTCAAAATTATATTAAGGAACATGTGCATGCATATGATATGAAACTAAGTTCTAAATAACATATTCTAACAAAGATGCAATAATAATGTATACTAAAACTAAGATGCAATGTTGAACTTACTCTCTATATGCACATAATGACGACTCAAAATGCAAACTGATCAGTTTTCTTTCCAATATTCTTAATTTGGATTGACTTAAAGTCAATAACTGGACTTCTAGTCCATGAGCTCATTTATAATCATTGATTATATGTCGACAATCAAAACGGACTTATATAAGATCCCCATTATCGTGTCCATAAAATATCGCGCGCAAATGTATGTAGGTTCCATAAATATATCGATATAATTTCATCATCTCGTAATGATATCAGTATTGTTTAATGATATCTGAATCTAAATATGTATGTGGTACCATTATATTCATTTAAGCCATCTATTATCCTTCAGATATCGTGTCATTTCAAGGACACTTCAAATATAGCAATTATTTGTCATACCAACTGTTTGAACTTTGCTATTTCAAATTTATTCACTGGAACCGTCAATTTTATCTTGACTTTCCTTATACTACACTTCATGTGTACTTTATTATTCTGGTAAACATTTTGTTATATCAAATTCAAAACCTCAACTCAATGAATTTAATGTATAACATTCTCTGAACTTCTGGTTCAGTAAGGGATCATATTTGTTTTTACCAGCTTTTACTTACATTTCTCTCCCTTAGGTGGTAAAAACTATAACCAATTTATAGTGCAAATTTTATCATAACCACCTTAGACATCAATTTCTCATATTGATAAGTGAATAATTTACCTATATTTTATATAATTATTCCCCATTATATTATACTAGTTTCTGACATTTTAGTATGTTTTATATTATATTTCCTTTCTTTACAGTTTACTACGAGTTTTCGTAATTATTTGCAGAAAGGAATCATTTGGTACTAAAGGATGTCGAAAGATGCCAATAAGCTGAGCGGGTAAGGAAGCTAGTCTACTTTGAAGCCCAAATGTTTGAAACCCGTAACAAAT